>RCUC01122515.1:0-35554 GCA_003697995.1 Taxidea taxus jeffersonii
GAAAATTTTCATTGGATAATATTAATTGGATAATATTAATATATATTCAAGGATTTAGGCTATAGATATAATCCTTGAGTCTGTCATAATGAAAGCAATATAAAAGAAGATGAATGAGACTAGGTCTACTATAGAATCTCAAATCCTATTATTTTTAGGTGTGTAAACAGACATAAGAAATAGTATTTATTTGCCTATTAAGGAGGCCAATTTCTTACATAATTGAACAACTTTACCATTCACTTCATGGCATCCTTGGTGATGGATGGGGAAGAAGGTCAGAGAGAAAGTGAGAAGAGAGTTCCCCATGCTCCTGACAGCCTGATTGTCTCTGATTTGTACCCCCTACTTCTGGTACACATAAACACACACAAGTTCATGACTTCATTCTTCTCTGCCTGTAGGACTATAATGACCTACCACTATACTCTAACAGATTTTATAAGAAATATTTAGAAGTATAGAGGACATACAAAAATAATAATTAAGGTGACAATATATGCCAGTCACTGTGACCATGTACCTATATGAAATTATGTAATCTTCACAACAATCTGTGAAGAAGGTGCTCTTTTGAGATGAAGAAAAGGAAACAGAGGAGAAGCTTATTAAATGTTACATGGCTGGCCTGACAGGGCACCAGATACAAACCCAAGCCATCTGACTTCAACTCTTGTCACCAAAATGCCTCACTTATGTGGGTGAAAATGGAATGGAATATTTTTTCCCAGTGTTATTAAGATATAATTGACATATAACAGTGCATTAGTCCAAGGCATACAACATAATGATTTGATACACGCATATATTGCAAATGATCACAAGTTCAGTTAACATCCATCACTTCACAGTTATAATTTTATCTTATGTTCAGAACATTTAAGATATAGTCTCTTAGCAATTTCAAATGTACAATACTGTATCATTAACTATAGTTGCCATGCTGTACCTTACATCCCTGGAACTCATTTACCTAATAACTGGAAGTTTGTACCTTTTGACCACCTTCACCCATTACCACCCCCTGATCCTCAATCCTCCACCTCTGGCAACTGCCAATCTGTTCTCAGTATCTATGAGCTCAGTTTTTCTAGATTTCACATAAAGTGAGATCATGAAGTATTTGTCTTTCTCGTTCTGACTTGTTTCACTCATAGTGCCCTCAAGGTCCGTCAGTGTTGTTACAAATGTCAAGATTTCCTTCTTTTTTATGGCTGAATAATACCGAATGAAATATTGAAGAAAATCTCTTAACATATATTTATCCATTTGTTGCAATATGGAACAATGTAGACTCTCTTTTATTTTTGTTATTTGAAAACAACCTAATCCTCTCTGCTAATTCAGGGCCCAGATGTTACCTGTTTTCGATTGTGTTTCTATCTCTTATACTATTTCTTCATCTCTTTCAAAATGTGAACATTTTTAATCCATCTTAGACAGCCACCAAAAAGAGTGTGCGAAAATTGTCTAATCTGAGGGCAGGTGATCTGTATCAGCGAGAGTCAGGTTGCTCAGGAGAGTTACTGAAGCAGCTTCACACACCAGCATTTACTTTTGCACATGAACAACCACAGCAACAGAGTTCAGAGAACACGGTCTGGAGAAAGCACAAAATCATGGAAGACCCAGGATCCTTCTCTATTTTGCTCTCCTTGATTTCCATCTGCACAGTGTAAGATGGTGGCAGGAATTCCATCCGCATCACTGGGGTAGAAGGAAGGAGGGACAGAGAGAGAGAGAATTTCTGATTTAGAGAATCTTCCCAGAAAGTCCACAGGGCACTTCCTCTTCTCACTGACCGGAAATTAGTCACACGGCCACATCAAATTGCAACACCCCCCCCCCCCACCCCGCCGAGGAATAGAGTCTTTCACTGGACACACAGCCACCCCGAATAAAACTGGAGTTCTGTTACTCTAAGGTGGACAGTGAGAATGAATGTTGGAAGAAAGAACAAACAGCGGCGGCCATTGTATGGTGAAGAAACTTACAGGACTCCAGAGTGCCCTGAGGAAAAAACCCTGGGAGTCAGAGCCCAGTTCAGAAATCCACTCTAAACCTATGAGAGTAAATAGGAGGGAACTGTGTGCTAGGGAACTGGATTAGGTTTGTTTGTACTCATTTATAATGGATTAACTTTTTTAATTGTTGGGAGTCAACTTCTACCTAAAGGGCTTCTTACAGGTTGGATTTACATAGCAATAGTTACTTTAAAATTCTTTTAGGAAGGAAAGAAAGCCCCCAACTTAAGTATTCTGGGTCTGCATTCCCTGAAATCAATCAGACATGGACTCAGCCCTCCCCTCTTTGTTCCTTAGAATATATAACCCAGTGCTTTAGAGGCAAGGGAAGAACTCTCTTCCTTTCCTTTGTTTTCTCTGTCTTAAATCACCCTCTCTGAATCCCAAGGTACAGTGGAGATACACACCAAAGAAATCTTTAGGTAATTACACTCCATTCTTTTTATCTCATTTCAAATTATAGAAATGAAACTGCCAGCAGATAAGGACATTTTCATAAGCACTTTACTTCTATGTTCCAGTGGATGTTGATGAGAGAACATATGTACGCACAGCCATATTCACAAACATTTATAACCTCCAGCAACTATAAAGTCTCATCTGTTCTATAAAGAAAGGCTCTGTTCCCAGTGCCATTTGCCAGCGGACGTTGATCACTTGACAGTTACACTTAAAGGCAGCAGGCTCTTGACTCTGAATCCTATGCACTAAACACCTGTTCCCTGTCAGACACTTCAGCTGACATTTTTCCAAGAGACCTACTTATTTTGTTGGGACCGTTCCTTGCCCCATGAACCACATAAAGAATAGGCAGGGGATTGCCTGAGTTTTCATAGGCTCTAAGTTGAAAGCAGAGCCCTGCAAGGCTCTTGAGGTGTGAAAAGAGACACAGGAAGGCCCAGGTTTACCAACAGAGTACCTTGAGCTGCCTCACCCCCAGGGCGTCTGTCACAGCAGACTAGCATCTTCTGAAACCATTGTTAGCATATGATTGTGACACTGAAGCTGGCTTGCAGATTCTTTTATAACCCAACATTAAACACGTGGTTATAAATGTTATCCACTGTTACCATAGTAGGATAGAAATACATAAAAGAAATCACAAATAAAGAAAATATACATTATCAGGCACCACAAGGTGTAAAGTCAGGTTGCTGCAGGTTTATAGATGCTGGGAGATGACACGAGGCTCCCCCGTCAGAGGTAAAGGACAGTACATTCCGGCAAGAGAGGATAAGCATGCTTTGGACCAGTTCCTGGGCCCAGATTCTCACAGAGTGACACAGAGAGAGCCAGATGGCACCTCAGGACACAGTGGGTTCGGTTACAGGAAAGGAACACTGAACAAATCTTTTCTTATGGGCAGTAGCCTGCCTGAAGTTCCTCTCAGAAGGAGATATCATCGTTGCTAAACTGGGTATTAAACCAATGTACTTTTTGCCCCAGAGAGACACTATCTGTGCTTTCCAAGGCTATTCACAGTACGTTTTTGGAAAGGCAGTCTGGAAGAAGGAGCAGTCAGGGCCTCTACTTGCAAAGTGAGCAGAAATGTAAGGGACCTTGGGAAAGCTGTCTTCCAACATATATAAACCAACTCCCCAGAGAAGAACAACACTGGTGTCTTAGAGCATATAAATCAATAGATATGTTTATTTTAAACAGTTAAACCCTTAATAAATAGATCTTAAAAGAAGAAAAAGGGGGGAGGCACCTGGGTGGCATAGTTGGTTAAGTGGCCAACTCTTGGTTTAGGCTCTAGTGGTGATCTGAGGGTCAAGAGATTAAACCCTGGGTTGCTCCCCACTCAGTGCAGAGTCTCCCTGGGACTCTCTCCCTCCCTGTCTGCCCCTCCCTACCACTCTCTCTCAAATAAATAAATCTAAAACACAATACAACACAATACAATAAATAAAAAGTTAAACCCTTCAGTAATACTATGTTACAACCTTAAGATATATCATGCTTAAGAAAAAGAATAAAATGCTTTTTGCTCTATGACTTTATAGGATATAGTGTTCTAAAATACAGATTAATTATTTGGAAAAATTCCTACTGTTGGACAATTAGAAAGGCTCTAAAATTTTACCATTAGGAGCAATAACAAAAAATTTTTTGTACATAAATTGTACAAATTATACACTGTACAAAATTGTACAAAATTTTTTGTACATAAATTTTGGTGCACAGATGTGATGATTTCCCTAGCATAAATTATAAAAATGATGTTTTAGGTGAAAGTTAATGGCTAGTTTTGAAGCTTTTAGTAAATCTTGCTGAATGATTCTTGCTGAATTATTCTAAGAAAAAAATTGTACCAACTTACACTCCCACCAACAATTTCCATTTTTAAAAAGATTTTAATTTGAAAAATAAAACTAATATTAAAATATTGAAGTAGTACTTGTGATTTCAATCACTGAATCATTTGTACTCATAAATAAACACAGTTGAGCAATGAGTTTCTTTCTTTTCCTAAGTGTCCTGTCACGATTCCCTTCGAATTAGTATTCAGAGTACATAGCAATCAACTTTCTGCATCCAGCAAGCACTTAATGAGGACAAGGATAGGGATACTGCTCCAAACCAACTTCATGTTTATTTTAGCAAGTAAAAGTCAATGCCAAGCTAGATGTGAAGCACAAGAACACCAAAAGGAATAGGTCTGCTCCTCTAGGAGTTCGCAGTCTAGGGTTTACTACACTAACAAGCGACTACGAGCACACCTTGATGTCCCGTTACACACTGTAATTTGAAACTGTACTTTGTGTATGGAATTACTCCGAGTAAAGTACATTCATACACAGACACAAAATACAAAACACATGTGTACCCTCATAGGAAGCAGTCTAGTAAATGTTAGATTGCTGTATTTAAATAGCACCTATATAAAAACTGTTCTGTTAACAAATAACAAGCGTTCATTTATGTGTCCATCAGTTTATTTGCCCATTCAACAAATATTTTTCAACTCTCTTTCTTTCTCCACCCCCTCTTCTCTCCATCCCCGCCATTCTCTCTCTCTGTTCTTTCTTTCCTTAATTCTAGTTTTTCCCATCAAGCCCTTGTTCTTCTGAGATTTTTCAGGGGTCCTTTTCTATCCATGCAAGATTAGAAGCAATGATAACCACAAAAGTCAGGCAAGAGAGCATAAAGTTATCTACCTCATTACTCGCCAAGATCTCTGTCGAATGTGCCTTGAGGTGTGCTTACATTTTACCCTAGAATTAAAGTTACTTACCCAGCATATTCTGTGCTAGAAAATCATAGGCTTTTCCAGAAAAGTCTGTCCTAGGAAACATAAGGCATAGAGGAATAGAGAAAGTACGCTTCCTGGGGTCAGGCTAATGCCCAAGAGGGATGAGTTTCTAATCTCACTGACTAGAAGAGATGGGAGGGCGAGGCCTGGAATGATTTTTTTTTGGTAGTTCTTCCACAGGAGTACGTAAAAGGAGGGAGTGGAGCATTCTACCCTGATGCCTATGACAGATGAAAGCAGGGAAGCATTTCAGAAATGTCTTTAGCCCATCTTCTCATTTAATGAAATAGAAAAAGAGGGAAAATAAACTGTCCAAGAGCTCAAAATGAGGAAAGCGAAAACCAGGATTAGAGGCCAATTTTTGCGAATGCCGCTACAATGAGGGGCCAAAAAGTGTTTGGCAAGCTGGCAAAAAGGAATCTGCATTTTTTTTTTTTAAGATTTTATTTATTTGACAGAAATCACAAGTAGACAGAGAGGCAGGCAGAGAGAGAGGAAGGGAAGCAGGCTCCCTGCAGCCTGATGTGGGGCTGGATCCCAGGACGTTGGGATCAGACCTGAGCTGAAGGCAGAGGCTTTAACCCACCGAGCCACTCAGGCGCCCCAGGAATCTGCATTTTAAAAGGTTGGTCAAGATTCTGGCTTAGCACACTTTTTGTTCTCTCATTTACTATCACTCAGGTGGGTGGGGTTTTTTTTTTTTTTTTTGTGGTTAATACTGACTCTGTTTTAATTTTTTAAATTTACATGTGAAATATTTACATTTAAAGTGTGATTTTTTTTTAATCCTTAACCAGTTTTTCAGAGAAGAAGAAGTTCACTGCACAAGGAACTTACGTGTGTATTATTTCCAAATGTAACGCTTTCAGATTAATACAGATGACGCTTGGCCTGAGCAGGGAGAATAAAGGCTAACTCCCAAGGGCTAAATTCTACAGCTGTGATCATTTTGATGCACTAAATCACTACTGTTTCTACTCTGCTGGAAGGAGCTGAGACTGAGGCCAGAGCGCAGACAGCATCCTAGGACAACGGGCGCTGAGGAATTTGCAGTATAGTGGAGAAATTGGCTAACCCACCCTATAATTTTTATTTAATGATTTTGCTCTGCACCAGGAGGAGAAAGGCAGTTTCTCAAAAGTTCTTTGTTAGGAGAGGAGGAGGGTGTGGTGGAGTAGGGAGAAAAAAAAGAAAAAAAAAAAGAGGGAAAGCTTACTGTTTATGGTGGCTTGTTATTTCACAGACTTCCTACACACACTAGCGTGCACACACTCGTGCGTGTGAAAAATGGCAAAAGGGAGAACGAGCGATCATCTCAGGATTATCCTTTAAAACAGAAACGGGAGACGAGAAGAAAATGACTGGCAATCAAACCCCTGAGTGACTCTGCATTGCCTTTAATTCTCCTCTAATCAAAGGGCAGCACGCGGTGGTGGGAGATGGCCGGCGCAGGCGAGATTATGCGGACAGTGACTTCATTCAAAGAAATCTTGGCATGATTCCTAACCTCTTAGCCTGAGGAAGCATTTCTAAATTTTATTTGTGTTCTTCACCTGAGAGTATTGATGCCTTCAAGAGAGCACAAGACAGAGGCTAAGCAGACATGCAATAAAATTATCCTCCTTGGATGGGGTCAGGAGCTGCCTGATAACTTGGTCTACGTCTCCATCAATCCGGGAGCTGCAAGGAGCAGCGGCAGCCAAGGAGAGCTGAAGGTGGCAGGGCTTCCGGCGGCGGATCTTCTTAAACAAAGATACAGAAGGCAGACCCTCAAAAAAGGAGCCAGATCAGGAGCTATCGCTAATGACCTCTGCTTATCATTTTGTATTGTCTGCAACGTTTCACTATAAGCACGTGTTGTTTTCTTACATAAGAAGCAAAGAGTAAACTAAGAAAGATATGGGGATCCATGTTCACTTACCACCCTCCGAGGAAGCCATGTTCTGCCTGTGTTTTTCTCACGATCACAAGTGATTTCCTTTTTTCTTTTTCTTCTCTTTAAAAGAGTACATGCCAGCTGATCAGTGAGTTCATGCATCGGGATAAATGGATTATACAGATATTAAATTTGGTGTCACCATTTTCATTATTACTTGTTTTAGAAATTCAGGTTTATAAAATATATTCTAGCAGAGTTTTAAGGAAATCAGGCTATCTTGTGGTCATCAGAATTTATGGAACTCTGTCCAATACCCTCTACTGGATTAGATTTTAGCTCTGCAAACAGTCTTATCTCTTAAGAGCTAGGACCTGAAATTAAATTATAAATTGATACTATCAATAGCAGAAATGTTATCTTGAGCCTGGAAGGCCAGAAAGCTGATTGAATCTCATTCATCACAGATGCACTTTGCTAGTGATGGCTGTGCTTGGGTGTGAGGTGTGTTTATTTGTTAGAACCAGTGGGCTGGTTAGCACACAGTACTAATGGGGGCGGCAGAAAATGTTCTATGGCTCCATAAGCCAGTTAACTCTGCTTTGTTGAGTAATGATTGATGGTGATTTAGATCCTATATGGCAGTCTCATATCCCACTGATGATCCCAATAATAGAACCAACTTAATGCATGAAAACTTAAAGATACTTTTTTTTTTCCTTATTGGATTCAAGGAGGTACAAAGAGTCACACTAATAAGCAATGCAATGTGCTTACAGCTTTTTTTTGAGACTCCATAGAGAACTCACGTGCCCACTATCTCCTTCTGAGGGATTTTTACATGTAGGACATATAGAAACTGTACTTTGATCCAGTAGATCTGGAGGTTCTGGCATTCTTGAATCAGACCTGGAATGAATGAATGTCAGCTAAAACCCAAACCAATATAGATTAGACAGTGGCTTTAATGAGAGGGAACTACCATGAAAGCTGTATGCTAAACTTAAGTAGCAAATCTGATAAGATCCTGTCTTTTAGGGGGTTTTAAATCTAAAATACACACAGGGGCACCTGGATGGCTCAGTGGGTTAAGCCTCTGCCTTTGGCTCAGGTCATGGTCCCAGGGTCCTGGGATCGAGTTCCGCATCAGGCTCTCTGCTCAGAGGGGAGCCTGCTTCCTCCTCTCTCTCCACCTACTTGAGATCTCTCTCTCTGTCAGGTGAATAAGCAAAATCTTAAAAAAAAAAGAAAATAACTGAATTTAAAAAATAAAATAAAATAAAGTACGCACAGAGGGTACTAAACACGAGTGATGCAGAAGTAGAACCTGATACAGAGAGAAGGTAGCAAGAAGTGATAATCCAGTAGAAGTTATGAGGTAGCAGATGCTGTGAACAAGCAGGGATGGTGTGGCGGACTGCAGAGCAGAAAATATTTCATTAGGAGCAGCCAGAGCACAGGAAGTAGCGACACAGAGCAGCTCAATAACTGTGCTGAGCAGAAAGCAAGCCTTTCTGCAGCTGGGGGCATAAAATGATAGCACCGTCTTCATACCCATATTGTATACTGCACAGCATTTCCTTTCTCCATAAGGCCCAACTTTGTTATTGTGGAAGGATTCTTAAATTTATTCTAGTTTCTTGGAAGCCTGGCTATGCAGCTATTTCTGATCTCTCTTACTTTCTTGTGCACCCTTTATAATAAAACTCTACCACTTGAGGTAATGTGAGGGTGGCTTTGTATTTGCTACCCGAAAGGTCCTAACACGAAAATGTTATTTGCGTTAGCAAAAATATTTTATTGCTTTGGGAATTAGTTTTTAATTCTCTGCTTCTCATCAAATTTCTACCAGTCCGCATGTGTCATTAGCTTTTATCCCCCATTCGAGGTCCTATTTAATAGGCCTATATTTAACCCTTGAGAAACAACAGACTCATCAAAACCCTAAAAGAAATTCAAAAGATTACTGAAAAAAATTCCACTCAAATTTGTCATACATATTCAATGAAAGCCTTTCACTGTATTCTTGGGCACTGAGAAATTGTTCCAAGAAGACATATAGATGGCCAACAGACACCTGAAAAGATGCTCAACATCACTTACCATCAGGGAAATGCAAATCAAAACTATAATGAGATATCACCTCACATCCGCCAGAATGGCTAAAACACACACACACACACACACACACACACACACACACACACAATTGGAACAAGTGTTGGCAAAGAAGTGGAGAAAAAAGGAATCCTTGTGCACTGTTGATGGAAAAGCAGATTGGTGTAACCACTGCAGAAAAGAGCACGGAGGTTCCTCAAAAAACTAAAAATGTGGGGGCATCTGGGTGTCTCAATCATTAAGTGTGTGTCTTCAGCTCTGGTCATGTTCCTTGAATCAAGCCTGCATTGGGCTTCCTGCTCAGTGGGGAGCCTGCCCCTTTCTTTCATCTCACTTTTATCTTTTTACAAGATAAAAAACTAACACTACTGAGAGTGAAATGGAAGAGAAAGCCTGGTATTCTCTTCCAACTTTATTACATCTGGAAGAAGGAAAAGATATCTTTAACAGATTCTGTATTGACAGGAGAAAACTGTGATCACTTTATTACAGTTGTCTCCATACCCCTGAAAAAGAGACCTTACATAATAAACCTATCTTCTGTTCTCCCTTTGTATACCATGCTCTTCATTCTCAGGGGTAGAATCTTCAGGCAAATTTATTATTCCTTATGACAGGGTACTCTTTCACACTGAACAAGTGAGGCCCAGCAGCACCATGGGATAAAGGCACAGTTGGTATAACATTTTAATATGTTGATGAGATTATGGGCCCAAGAATAAAACACAAACTTTGTACAGGCTTCTGTGTTGGAGCTATGCAGATTCCTACAGTATGCACAGACTAAAATTCTCCAAAAAAAATGCTAAAATGAATGAAATAATCTTATGACTCAGTATTGCAAAAACATGTTATGCTCACATCATTTTCAAAATATTTGCCAAAGGCCAAGGGGGAGAGCCATGTGAGGATGGGGTCAAAGTAAAGAAAAAAAATTACTGTAATATTTGTGTTGCTAAATGTCCTAATGTTTTATTTTGGAAAACTGATAGCTGGCCTAGAGGAAGGAACACAGAGGGGGACATGCTCTTCTGTACATCTTCTCTCAGAAGTGAGGCGCTTTCTCTCCCTCTCCAAAGAAAGCATATGACTAGTCACCCAAGCATTTCTAGAATGGACATGTCCAGGACTGCTCAGAAGGAGAGTAAAGAAGGTAATGATAATATACTAAATGGATATCTTACTTGGATTTGAATTTATAATGCCCATTTCCTCCTTGAATAGGAAATGCCTCCACCCCTTAGGAGGCTTTTTAAAGTAATAGGTTCAAAGAGACACCCTACCTGGCTTGGCAGAAATCCTACCCTCTGTGCCAAGGGCAGATCCACCTGTAGGCAGCTAGCTGGGCTGTAAACAGAGAAAGGAAGCTTGTCTCTGTGAGGTGTTCTCCTTTCTAAACCTACAAGCTGAGCACCTCCTACCACCTCATCTCCTGTGTTGCCCTAGAGGCTTACTTTACCACTATTACTGCTGTTTATAATATATTTGAATTGCTTGTTGATGCATTTTTCTTTCCTGCTAAAGCTGCGAAGTTCTTAAACCCAAACTGTGGCATCTTTAACTTTCTATCCTAAGCATCTGGCAAAGATGGGCCTGATATAAGATGATAATAAACATAAACATAACAATAAACAATATTTAAAAATAACTTTCTAACCTCTGACTTTATATTATCCTTACTTTCTTGTACTGTCTCCTATTGTTTTTATTCTCTTGTATGCAAATTCTTCAAAAATCTGTGTCCACTGAAAATGTGGTTTTACATTTTAGGTAAAACAAGTAACTTTCAAAGAGATGAAATCCAAATTCCTCCCATAGTATGTTTTTTTCAAATTCTGTAAAACAAATGAAAAAAAAACAAAATACTGTTGTAGAATTGAAGTTTATATCCACTGTGAGAAAAAAATTTCAATCTTATTTCTAGGAATCTTACTGATTATTTCTCTCATAACAGTATGAATGACAGACTAATACAGACAGGAACTAACTCTCCCGGCATGCCCTGTCTGTTTTCCCTGGGTGTCCAAAGCACATCTGTCCTTCCTGCTTCTAGAATTTTCCACAGGCTATAACTAGAGCATGCAGTCAGGTGTGAGCCAATGACCACCCAGCTGGAATGATATTTTCTGCTTAATTTGGCAGACATAAGATCACAATTCTTAACAATAAACTCACATTAGAAACTAAGGGTAAATGAACAAAATAGAAATGAGCAAATTTATGGAGAGTAGCTCCTGAAAGTCTTCTTTTTTATGGTTTATCCAACCTTGGATCACTAGGTGCCTAGATCTTATTCCCATTCCTTTTCTAAGCTTCTGGGGTTTTCCTTCCATATTCCCTGGGGACATATCCTATTATCTCATGCTGTTCAACATAAGAATTAATGGTAGCAAAACCACTTTCAGAATGGCAGAGCAAGAACCTCTGAAAACCACTCCTCTATAAAAGCAATGAGGACTCTGGCAAAAATTACCAACGTTTTTCAGAACAGTTTTCTGAAAACTTTTTCAGAACTCTGGAAATTAATCAAAGATTTGCAACAATGTAAGGAGCATTTATTCAAGAAAAATGACTATCAGAACAGTGAACTTTTTGGTATTTTAATGCCTTATTCCCAGCCCTCTATCCCCAGATCTGCAGTAATCCTGGAAACCAACATTCTCACAACTAACATATCTGTGAAAATCAGCAGAGTAGAAGCCACTGGAGGGGGTGGAATGGGTTTGGAGCTCAGACAGCATCGGCTTGAACCTATGAGGCTAGCGCTCTTCACTTCAGAACCTGACTTCAGGCACTCATTCAGTCCTCCCTTTCTCGTCTGCTCCCTTCTTGGTTCCCCTCTCATGCTGATGAAAATCACGTATTACCCAGAGCTTGAGGTGGAGTCAAAGAAGTCAGTTAGTTAAATAGAAGCCAAGAGAAGAAGAAATGAGGCCCCATACATCGGTCGAAGCACAGCAAGGTTTGAAGAGGCCTTTGAAGGACTGTAGGGAAATCCTTAGGAAGAAATGGATGCTTGGATGATTTGAATTTAAAACTTACTTCTCTTCTCTTCTTTTTTCCCCTTAATGGTTTAATGGGCAACACAAAGACTTTTGGTAAAACTTCTCATTTTTTGCTACAAAACTGTGCATGCATCTATGGGTGTGTGAGGTCAAAATGACTCTATTTTTAAGGGCCAATTTTCCTTAGCCATAAAGATTCAAATGCCAAATACACCCAGGGAGAGGGACTACAACAAAGATTTCGATTCACAAGAGTAGAAGATTAAGCCTCTGGGGGAAATTAGCATACTGAGCCACTGTTTCATCCCACTTTGCCTTACGAAAATATTTTTCATCTCTCTTATGCACCAAGCTGCTATTTAGAATGCTTAAATAGTTTTAAATGGTTAACAGGTTAATATTGAGACATCAGTGCTTCAGTGGATCCTTCTTAGTTTCTAAAACAAGTTTCTCTTTCACAGAAATACTTTATACCTGTTAGTCTGGAACGTTTTTCTATTCTGAGGGAATGTCTAGAACAAAACTTTTTGAGCCACTACAAAATCACTTATAGGTTTTATTCTAAAAATAAAAAATATTTCCGTGTGCTTGAATGCTATTTAACTACTATAAATTCTCAGCAGTCTGAACTTGGCTGGGCACCATTAATGACTTCCTTTTGCTTCTTCAGAGTCACTACCTGCCTTCCTGGTCTTTCTCAAACTAAGCAAAACTTAACATGTTCTTCTCCCTAACTAGAGGGAGAGTGTATGGAGTGGTTAGTGGGGAGACAATGGAAATATACAGAGATAGATTCATAGTACAACATTTGAATATGTAAGTTCTAAAGCCAGGAATCATTAAACCTGCTGCAAGTAATGGAATCTTTAGCAAAGGGAATGGAGAATTTATAATGTATCCATATCTTGGAGACAGGGTAAGATCTTTCTTCTAGATCTCTTAATTGAAAAATAAATATAACCTAAATTTTGAAATATTATTGGTTGCATCTTAGCCCAAAGCTTTTGTTTAGCTACACTGGTTCTGTGGCAGCATACAAAAGTCACCCTTTCTTCCCTTTATAATTATAAAATGTACATTGTGTCCATTAAAAATTAAGCTCAAGTTTGTTATGTTGATACGCGTGTGATGTGTTCATGATGAAATCCTATGGCTGACTTTGAACTCTGTGTTTTTATTAACAAGATGTCAAGAGTCCAAGGCAACCTCAGTTTGGCAGTAGCTGCAATTCAGCCTTTGCTCTTCTCCCAGGTGCTTTGACACACCCACAATGCACACACGCCCACAAAAGGTGGAAGGTGTTTTTGTGTCCATGCTATAGTTTTTTAGGGTCAACAATTCAAGGACACAGGGTTTGGTGGCACGCCAAAGAGAGACCTTCCTGGTGTTTTACAGAAAGGTCTTGGTGGGAGAATTTGATGCTATTTTGTTCGTCAATGACCAAATCCTAGCTTCTGGGTGAAGAAAGTTTGCTCCCACAAAAGAAATGAGCATATATTTAGGAATGGCTTATACCTGCAAAAAGTAGTTAAAATACTTATTGTGTGTGTATAAAGAATGCCCTTTATAACAGCCCAAAGATGATAAACTCAACATTTTAGTAGCCACAGTAAAACACTTAGTACAATGGGGGCGTGGAGGTGGGGGGGAGTGGGCAGGAAGTAGAATAGGGATGCCTTGCTGAATAAAATCCTGGTGGCCTGAGGTTGGTCCCCTTTTCCTTTATTGCATCTCTTCATGCTAATATTCTTGCTCTGGTTTCCAGGGAAGTTTCAGCTCACAGGTTTCTATTTCAGTAAGCTGTGATTCTCTGTATTTGCTCATTGGTTGCTCCAATTTTGGGGCTGGTGGTTTGTCCTGGGACTTTACTTCTTTTACAGATCTAAGAGGAGTTGTTGCTTTTTCAGTTTGTTGAGCTTTTTACTTGTCAGAACAGAGTGGTGACTTCCAAGCTTCTTATATCGTGGACAGAAACCATTCCACATGCTAACAGGAAAAGGGGCTTTTAGCAGAACTATGAGCTGTGAGTTCACTGCTCCATTAATATGAGAAAGTTTGGTTTCATTGGTAGAGTCACGTTTGTGAAGAATCTGAAAGCTGGGTGCCTTTGAGCAAGGTGTCCTGTTCAGGAATCTCTGCCCTGCATGCCTGGGACAATGGGTGCCCTGTGCCCTCCTATAGATGGACTAGTCTTGGTAGCATTGCAGAGAGATAGAAATGGGAAGTGGGACAGAGACAGGAAATGGGTTCCCAGACCTACCACTGGGACTGTGCTGTATTGGGCATGAGCTAAAAGGGACTGGGAGAGGAAAAAATAAAGACAGGTGAGTCTGAGAAGGATGACTAATTAATATTTTCTCTCTGGGAATGGTTTGTACTTCTCTCTGTACCCATCGCAGAATTTCAGGATACAACAGAGGGGCACAAAATAAAGTGTTCCTGAAGTGGTTTTTAAATGTGAATATCCTTGGGATTCTACTATTCTTTTTGTTATAAAATTAAATTTCAAAAGAAGAAAATCTACTTGAAAATCTACTTGTATCCTGCTATATTAAACTGTAAACAATTTTACTATGGGTGCATTTCTCCAATTTACTCCCACTTTGCAGGAAATTTTGTTAAAATTTCCAGCAGAGGAGAATATCGTGAACTTGGCTCAAACCCCATGACTTGGGGTGTAGCCCAGAAACAGCTGCTCGGGTAGTTTTCCCCTCCCTGCTGTTTTTTCCTCATTCACAGTCCTGGGGTTTTGCTAAATGCCGCCCATAGAACAAAATTGTCTCAGTGCTGGTTGCCAACGAAAGAAAGGCAGTTAGCCGATTAAACAAAGCAGAAGATATCTTCCTTCCTTCCTAAAGGTATGAAATCTATAGCTTTTTTGAAAGGGATCACAAAAAGTAGAGGGCATACAGCAGGTGATAAGTAGGAACCTCAAATTCCAAATTGAATTCTTTGCTGCAGCAACTGTCCCTGGCTGTTTTACAGGGTGTGGTGTAGAGGATGCCTGGGACAATGGGAGGCAGGGGTCCCTCAGGGCCCAGCCTGGGCTCCAGCTGCTCAGCGCCTTCCCTGCTCTGACTCCTATCTAATTGAACCTACCTTTCCCCCTTATTCACTCCCTAGTATCCCCATCATAAATATATATCTCTTTTACCCTCTCCTTTCCTTCCCTCCCCCACCTCCTGCTCTTCTCTGTTAAACACGATCCAAATTGAACTTGTCATTTTTACACTTCAAGTACTACTTTATACTAAACAAAAATTTCTACTGGCAATAGGGCCTTCCCCGGGGCTGCCCAGCTGCCATTGGGGTGATTAGGGTGTTTCCTGCAGCTGAAGTCTCTTGTAATTAGCGAGCCCTTCAGGCAGTCTGGACTCCGAATTTAGCTGCCATCTGGTATCATCTGTAAATGACAATGGCACTATATCTTCTCTGTTGACTCAGCCCTGACTGCATCCCTATCCCCACTCCCACCCCAAGCAACCCTCAAAGAGATTTTGCTGCCCATCGTCTCATCAAGCCTTAACTATCAAGGCATCTTGGGCTCCAGTTAACTAGCTGGGAATTTCCCAAGCCATCAAGAAGAGGCTAAAGCAAAAGGCCACAATGGGCCAAGAAGCATTTCCTGTCATCCTATACCAGTTTTTCTCAAAGTATGGCTTCAGGACTGACAGCACTGGGATTATCTAGGAAGTTAACAGAAACAAATTCTTAGGTCCCATCTTAGACCCAAAATCAGAAATTCTGAGGATGGTCCCATCAATCTGTGTTTTAACAAGCCTTCTAGGTCATTCCAATGCACGCTGAAGCTTGTGAACCACTGCCTTTGGCTTCATACCAGCACTTGATTGATACCTGAGGCAGTTCAATTCTTTTTTGTGGAGATTGTTAGGTATCATAGGATATTTAGTATCTTTGGCCTCTCCTCACCAGATGCTAGTAGCATTCCCTCAGTTGTGACCTCTAAAACATCTCTAGACATTGACAAAATCACTCCCCCAGTTAGGAACCACTGCAGACCAGTGGTTCTCTACAGGTTCTATGGTCTAACTGCTTAGTGCTATCTGGCCAGTGACTGTTGATGTAAAGAAACTATGTACACTGTATGTCGAGTGTCTTGTATGCAGTACTTCCTGAGTTCTGATGTGCATGCAAGTCATCTGTGGGTCTTGTTAAAAGTAGTTCTGATTCCAGAAATCTGCATTGGATGCTAACATTGTGCATTTTAAACAAGCTACAAGTGATGCCCCCATTGCTGCTCTGCAGACTACACTTTGATTAACAAGGTTCTATAAGATCCAGAAAGATTTATTGACTAAAGGGATGAATAATTAAAAGATAAGGATGCCTTTTTTAGAATGTGTGAGTATTGTTTCCCCTTGTCATTGAACTCATTTCGAGAATTTCTTTTCTTTCATTATTTCTGTTTTAATATTAAGAAAGATAGCTTTATTTTAGTAAATGTTGTTATATAGACAAGAAAAACCAAAGATCTTTCATATGAATTAGACTACATTTACAGATACATAAAAGTAAATGTCCAAAACCTATGTCATAGCCAGTGAAAGACATAGCATGCTGCTCTAATGCTTGATGAACTCAACTAACATCTCTTCAACACTTTCTCTGTGCAGACCAGGCTAGTCAACTGCTCATCTAAAAATATATGTATGCCACTTGCCACACACACATACCTGCGGCTGTGTGCTTTCGCTGTGTGTATTTCCAAAATGATGTAAAAGTCATGTTTACTGGAACAGGTTAATGCCTCATGGTCAAACATTCACATTAAAAAAAAAAAAAAAAAAAAAAAAGAATCAGCCAGCAGGGCTAACTTGTTTCCATTGTCATCTCAGTTAGTGAGAAACCTGTTTTAAATGATCTTCTATCACCACAGGAGAATGATGGCATTTGCCATTGCAGAAGTGGAAGGGTAATTTCCTTCTGGAATGAATACCAGGTACTTGCTTTGTTTCTCAGTTAATCCATTGATAGATGTGGCTCTGGGGTGCAAAGAAGTCTGAAACCTTGGGGATTGAGAAATGTCTTCTTTTTAAGAAGTTAAAGGGCTTTTTTTTTTTTGGCTTAAAAGTGGAAAACACCCAGAGAAAGGCACACCAAATATTCCTGTAAATGCAAAGATACTGGGTGATGGGTAATAGGGACAATATCAACCTTGACATACTGTGTTGCACAAAGTCTAAAGACAGAACTATGTGGGGTACCTCAGTTTCACGGGGACTCACCTTCAGCACAACATCCCAACATGCCACTAGCCTTCAATTTGAGGTGTGCTTGTGTTGCAAATAAATCATTGGTCACTGAGGAAGATATTGTATGCAAGGTGTGCTCTTTTCAGAAGCACATGCATTCTCATTTTACAGTGTGTGTCAGAGACTTACTAGCTAGTCAATAAGCCTGTTTCTTCTCCCTCCTGGGTACGTGGCTAGACTCCATTTCCCAGTTTCCCTTGTAATCACCACCACTGAACTGATTTTTGCTCATTAAAATGTGGGTGGATCTGACATGCTCCATGTCCACCCCTGGTCCATGAAATCTTCCCATGCACTATCCTCCAGGCTCTAAAGTTTTTTGACAGCCTGACACAGATGAGCACAGTGACCTTGGAAGCCGTGTTTTGAAGAGGGAGAAACCAAAATATGAAGAGGCCTGGGTCCCTGTTTGGAGGGAGCCGTTCGCTAGTCAGACACCCTAGTTTTGGTCTTTATGTAAGTGAGAAATAATTTTCCTTATATGTGAGCCATTATACATTTTTTCAGATTCATTTGTTCCAACTGCTGGCATTATCCTAATTAACAATGCATTTCTCATATGTAATTGTTACATCAGCAGAGGCGCCCTTTTTCTATCATAGATGCTGCCGCCACAAGTTACTCTGGCTTCTTTTCCTCTTTTTCTGGCTGATCCTAAATTACATCATCCTCCATTAGATATTAATCACTATTCTATACTTACCTAGCCTACCTATTTTGGTCCCTCACTAAGTATCTCATTTTAAAGCTCATTGGTGGAAAGATGTATGAAACAGCAAGAGGGAGGGAAAAGGCAACACTAATCCCTCTCCACTGCTCTTGTTCCTGCCCTCTCTGACAATCCTTCCTCTATTTTTTCCTTTATCTCCTTACTCTTTATCCAAGTTGGATATTTTTCCTATTTGTCCTTATTTTATAGGCTTTTCATTCTTATGTATCACCATGCTAGACTCTCATTACTACTTTTGACTTTATAATTTTAACTCCCTCTGCACAACCAGCCTATTTGATATTCCCTTCATCATAGGACATCTCATCTCATAAATGTATAATTCTAGATATCACAGAAGGCATGAGTGCAAGAGGATCACAGAGAGAGAAGAGAATCAGTAGAAAAGAGTCCTGAGGCACTTTAGCAGGGCAGTGTTGGGCCACAGAAGCCATGGGAAGAGACTGTTTAAAGAAGAAGGAATAATTGATGATGTTGGATGTGGCTGAGATGTCAGCCATCATAAGAACTGAAAAATGTCCTTTACATTCAGGAATGGAGATCATCAATGAATTCTGTGAGAGCTCTTCTGATGAAGTGATCAGAAAGAAGTTAGACTGGGTAGGTGTTAGAGAGTTCGTGGGAGATGCAGAAATAGATAACTATATATAGACAAGTCTTTTGAGAATATTGTGAAGAATGAAGCAGTCAGGAACGTAAGAAAATGGAGCAAAGAATGCAAACTTTGCATGGAAAATCTGGAGTAGTGGAGGTAAGGGTCAAGAAAGACATGGATGTGCAGAGTTTCAGACCCAGGTTGAATGATGAGTAGCCGAGGGAATGAACAAATGAGTAAGGGAAGGGGCCATATGAAAGGTAGAAACTGAGAGGGCAAAATACAAAATTTTTCTACTGAACAATTATGTCCATAGATGAGTCTGGTGGCCTTTTTTTCCTCTAAGGAAATCATATTCTCATAAATAAGAAAACATCATTATGAATGATCAGAGATAGAAAGGGGGAAATGAGAATTGTAACTAACACTTAAATTTACATATACACATATTTACATATATTTACTTACACTGTAGAAAGATTTACCGTTAGAAGCCTATCAAAATGGAGCTGAAAATACGGAAAAGGTAAGTCTGTCTCTCAGCCAAATCAAAATTCATACAGAGATTTTAAAAAATCACGTTTTTTCTTTGCACAACTGAGCATATCATTTCTAGTACCATAACTATCTACTATGTTCTGGTCTTACTTGTTTAAAGATTATAGAACACTGACATAATCAGTACCTTAAGGCCCAGGAATGTTATATAACAGCTGAATTGAACAAAAATGGAGATCAGAAAATATCCAAGAAGGACATGGGCCTTCTTCATTCTAATGAGCAGGCTATATAATGGCTATATAATATGCATCACTTCAATTTCACTACCTAACATATGGAATCACCAGGGAATAAAAGCATACTTTTTTTTTTTTTTTGCTAGCTGCTAAGGTAGTAATAAAGAACAGTGATGAAGTAACAGGACAACAATGAGCTTATTATTTAATAACAGTGTGCCCACAATAAAAACAATATTTTTTATTTTTTAAAACATTTAGAAAAGACTTTATTTACTTATTTGGCAGAGAGAGAGAAAGAGTGAGCATGGTATGACACATTAGCAGGGAAAGTGGCAGGCAGTGAGAGAAGCAGGCTCCCCACTGAGCAGGGAGCCTGACTTGGGACTTGATCACAGAATCCTGGGATCATGACCTGAGCTGAAGGCAGATGCTTAACCAATTGAGCCACTCGGGCATCCCTAAAAATAATATTTTTTAAAGATACACTTTTTTTCTATTCTATTGCTAGCCTTTACTAAGTAAATGTAGTATAGTTCCATAATTCAATTTCGTTCAGTTTGATTCAATTAATCCAGATCTATTCAATATAACTAAACACACACACATACACACACACATTTAGGAAATCTAAGCCATACCAAAACTTGGGTTTTAAAAAGAATTGATTTTTTTCAGAGTACAAATATATTTGACTACATAATTATACATATATATGATGACATATATAAATATGTAGAAATAATATATATGACTATATCATTAGAGTATGAAAACATCTTATTTTGAATTTAGAAATTTTGGCAAGAGATTTTACAGCAGAAATGTCACAAGTAAAAAACCATGTGCTAAATGCATGCTAGGGAATATTTTGGAGAAATTAAATACTTTCTTAATTGTACTTATCAGTTATACGTTGATGCTTCTTATCACTGTTAGCAACTTTAAGAAATAAAATCCCCAAATTTTTTCCCCAGAATTATACAAACTTAAATGGCATTCTGTTAGATATCTATTGTTAGATATCTGTTGCTATCTAAGAACACTGGGGAATTGGGAAGAGAGAGTAATGTGGGGAGAGATAGGAATGGCATTTTGATGAGAGTCTTGGGGACATTAGGAAGACAGTAGTTGGTTAGTGAGAAACTTCTTGTGGCTTCGTGTTAGTTTGCTAGGGCTGCCCTTATAAAGTATCCCAAGTGGGGTGACTTAAAACAAAATAAATGTATTGCTTCACAGTTCTGGAGGCCAAAAGTCCAAAGGTATTGGTAGGGTCATGCTCCTTCTGAAACGTATAGAGAAGAATCTTTCCTTGCCTTTTTCCAACTTCTGGAATCTTTAAGAATTCTTGGTGTTCCTTGGCTTGTAGCTACATCGCTCCAATCCCCACTTCTTTTGTCACACATCATTCTCCCTGTGTGTCAGAATCTTCACATGTCGCTTTCCTCTTCTTAAAAGAACACTAGTCAAATTGGATCAGGGCCCACACTAACGACTCAACTTAATTACATCTGTAAAGACTATTTCCAAGTAAGGTTGCATTCACAGGTGTCAGGGGTTAAGACTTTAATATCTCTTTCTGAGGGACACAATTCAACTGATGACAGCAGATACGACTTGGATACTTTTGTATGGAAAGTGGTATCTAATATTCTGTATTAGGCTCTCTGCACAGCTCTTCTGTGTTGAATGTTACTCGTGCTGTTATCCCCAAATTTTCAATAAACTACCGCTTCTTGACTGAGTAGCATTTTCACAAAATCAAGGTAAAAGACCTTTGTTCCATGCCCCTTAGCCAGTGTGGGACAGAGAGAAAACAGATTTGAGCACTAAACAATAGAGAAAATAAGCTAAGTTTCTGTAATAAAGAAAACCCAAACACAGTGGCTTAAATAAAGCAGAAGTTCAATTCTCTCTCACCTTATGGTCCATGGGAAGGCCACCAGACTATGTCAGTCAGGCGACTCTGCATCAGTCTATCAAGGGACCCAAGTTAGCGAGCACTTCTGGGTCCAAGTTGACTATTCCATTGTTACCATTCCACAGTCCGCAGAAAGTAAGAAAGAGAATATAAAGGCAACAGCTTCCTTTTTGAAGGACAGGATTCAGAAGTTGCAAATATTGCTCCCTCTTACATATCTCTGGCCAGAACTTAGTTAAATGGTCACATCTGGGTGCAGAAGAGTCTGGAAAATAGTCTTTACCTAAGCAATGGTGTGCCTTGCTGAAAAATGGTATTGGGGGATCCCACTTCAAATAATGAGAGAAAAATGGACACTGGGGTATAATTAGCAGTCTCTACTAAGGGAAATAGCAACATGAATGAGATTGGGAGTTCACTGAGAATAAGAAATTGTAGTTAGAGGTAACCACGTTAAGCCCTCAGGGATTCTTAGAGACCCCAGGACTTCCAAAAGATAGCAAAGCAGTTGAAAGTGCATGGTTGTGAGGTAAATGTGGTGTTTGGCAGAGGGCCTAACCAATATACACGTATTTTTATTTTCAAAGTACATGGTGACCACAGCTAATAACTAAATTTTATATAGTAAAGCAGGGAGCCTTGTGTTGGAATTTCAGCATTAAAAAATGTATCTATTTATCTGTCTATTAAGATTCTTATTTATTTATTTGAGAGAGAGAGAGGGAGAGAGAGAAAGGGGGGGTGAACAGAGAGAGAGAGAGAGAGTGAAAGGGAGAAGCAGACTCCCTGCTGAACAGGGAGTCTGAAGCAGAGCTCAATCCCAGGACTTTGAGATCATGACCTGAGCTGAAGGCAGATGGTTAACTGACTAAGCAACCCAGGCGCCCCTCAGTCTTAAAAAAATTTTTTTAAGGGAGGAACTATAGTGAACTACATTAAAGAACTGTTGCAAATCTGTAAAGAAATGTTGATCTGTAATCAATTAACACGTATTTATTATAAACAAGCAACTAAAAAATTTTAGAGAGAACTCACGGGAAACATAAGCAGTAAAAAGAACCTAAGAAAGTCACCCTTACTTTGAGATTTAAAGCAAAACATTAAATTTATAATGCTGATACATACATATATTATATGTATTATATATTATATACACATATATATGTCTTATGATGGCATATAACTGACCCTTGAACAATATGGGGGTTGAGGATATTAACACCCTTGCTCCGGTGCAGTTGAAAATCTGTGACTAATTTTTGACTCTCCAAAAACTTAACTACTAATAGCCTACCGTTGACCAAAATCCTTACTGATAACATAAACAGTCGATTAACACATATTTTGTATGTTATATAATACATATAGTCTTATATATTTATTTTTATTTTCTAATATATAGTATGTAATAAATAATATATAATACATATGAGTCTTACAAAAAAGTAAGCTAGAGAAAAGAAAATGTCATTAAGAAAACCATAAGGAAGAGAAAATACATTTATAGTACTTACAGGTACATCTGTACCATGCTTTTCTACAAATACTACACAGAAGTGAACTCAATTCAAACCCATGTTATTCAAGCTACTGTTACTATGTATTGTAATGTTACTACGTATATCTTACAAAGTTTTGGTAGCAAGCTATAAGGAGAAGACCAAAATATTCTGAGTAAAAATTTAACATACTGTTTCCTAAACCACTTTGAAAGTAGACATTCATTTGGATGCATAAATAATCTAACATTTGTTCTAAAATCAGTTCACGAAAAATTACCACAAACAACACTCAATGGTAAAACATCCAAAAACTCTTCCCTCAGCTTGAGAATAGCCAAAGATAATCACTATTACACTGTGTTGGAATTTTCAGTGCAGTGAATTGCCAGTGCAATTAGGCAAACAAATACACAAAAACTCCCCCACCCACACACAAAACTAACAGAAAAGATAACTAAGAATTAGACTCTAAGCTTGTTTTTTTTTTCTGATAGACACCATAATTGTGTATTTAAAAAACTCAGAAGAATTTATATGCAAACTACTAGAATTTAGCAGTGTCCAAAAAAGGCCACTATAAAAAAATCAACTTTATTTCTATATACCAGTAACAAATAAAAAATAAAATTTAAAAATATACCACATTTATGAATAGCATCAAAAAGCATCAATTATCTAATAAACTGAAGAAAGATATTCAAGACTTCTATACCAAAAGCAGCATTATTGAAGTTATTAAGGAGAACTGACATAAAAAGATAGATCATGCTCAGGGATTGGATAACACAATTATTTAGATATCAATCCTTCTCAAACTGTTCAACTGTTCTGTAGGTTCATAGGGATCTCAACTAAAATCTCAGTAAGTCCTTTATGGAAAATGACAGTCTTTAACATTTATATGGAAGTGGAAAGGCAAAAGAGAGTTAAGTCAATTTGGATTAAAAAAACAAGCAGGAGGATTTACCATAGCAGATATCAAGACTTATTGAAGGCTAATTAAGACAACTGGTATCGACTCAAGTACAATAAAGTAGAATAGAATAGCAGGAGAGACCTATCTTCTCCCAAAAAGCAATCCACACATACACAGATGCCAGATTTATGTGACACTGTAATACAGTGGAAGGTCTTTTCAGTAGGTGGTGCTGGGTCAATTGATAATCACTTGAAAAAAATCTTGACCTCACACTATACACAAAAATCAGTTCCAAAGGAAATACAGATTTAAATTTAAAAGGTAAAAAGAATAAGAATTTAGAAAATTATGGGAGAACATTTTTGTGATCTTGGAGTAGGCAAAAATTTCTCAAAACACAAATGTACTAATTCTAAAAAAAACCCAAACTATATTAACATTATGAACTTTATGTTATTAAAAGACACCTTAGTGGAATGAGAAAGAAAGCCTCACCATGGGATATAGCATTTCCACTCATATATCTGAAAGAGATAGTATCTAGAGTTATATAAAGGATGCCTATTAATTAAAAAGAACTAAACATCTCAGGGGCATCTGGGTGGCTTAATCAGTTAAGCATCCAATTCTTGAGTTTGGCTCAGTTCATGATCTCAGGGTGGTAAGATCAAGACCAGAGTCAGGCCCAGTGCTGGGCATGGATCCTAATTGAGATTTTCTCTTCACCCTCTGCCCCTCCCCACTCTAAAAAAAAAAAAAAAAAAAAAAAAAGAACTAGACATCTCAAAAAAAAATGGGCAAAAGTCTTGAAAGCATATCACAAAGAGAATATCAAAATCGTCAATAAACAAATGAAATAATAACAACACATAAATAGCAATAAATGTATGAAAAAGTGATGAAACTTGAGGGAAACAAAAACATAATGTTAGCACTACACACTCTCATGAACTACAAAGAAGGAAAAGAGCGATAAATCTAAGTGCTGACAAAAAAGTAGCACAACCCAAACTTGCGAATACTGCTTGGGGGTATAAGTTGTACAACCATTTCGAAAACCCTTTGGCAGTATTTATTAAGTTTAAAATACACATACCCTATGACTAAGAAATTTCACTCCTAGATATATATCCCACTAAAATAGGTACATATTTTCACCAAGAGACATGTACAAGGTTGTTGATGGCAGCAATAACTGGAATTTGTCAAATGCCAGTCAAGAGTGGAAAAGTTGGGTAAATTGTGGGATATTCCCCTCAGGAGACTCTTACACAGAGTTGAGAATTAATGAACAGAAACTACAGGCAACAGGGATGAATTTCACAAACATGGTGAGAAATAACAACAACAGAAATCCAGACACAGAGAGTACATAATATATGGTTTTATTTATTTAGTGTCCCAAATCAGGCAAAATTAATCTATGATGTATCTTAGGAACTCAAGAGAGTGGTTACCCTTGGTTGAGTAAAAAGATGGGAGGGAGTATGAAGAGTGTTTCCAGAGATGCTGGTAATACATTGTGTTTTGATTTGATAGGTGGTTACATGGATGTATTTAATATGTTAGAATTCAGGGCACTGTACATCTATGATTTGTGTACTTTTCTACATATAGGTTACACTTTGATACAATTAAAAGCATAAATTCTATTACTTTATGGTTATATATCATAGATAATAATTAGAAGGCACAATTTCAGCTCTTAAAGAACTTCATAAATCCAAGTAAAGAAAATGAAATTCATGCCATGATGTGATTTGGTGGACACAGAAGCAATAATTACAAGAAAAATAATATGCCACAACTTAAATGGGGAGGATAAATTTAAGTGAAAGGATCCCAAGGATAAGCCTTTTCATTAATTTTGTTTTGTTTTGGGTACTATATTTGGAAAAGATATGCTGTATTATATTTCCTAAAATGTATATATCTTTTAATTTAATAAAGAATGTGATTTTTGCAAACTAAAACTTAAAAGACTCTAAGGAGAAAGAACAGGCTGTAGGAAATTCTGAAGCAACTTCAATCAGCAGAAAATAACAGTTTAACAAGAAGAATATTTGCCAACTAAGTGAAATGTTCATAAAGAAGAAAAATATGTCCATGACTCCATAGCTCTTCTATAGCTATTGATCTTCTAGGTGTGGGTAAAAGTTGTCCTCCCTTAATGAAGTTTCCAGTCTACTATTTTTCCCACCCTTTTCTTTCCTTGGCCCATGCAAGTAGACCTGTATACGTGGAATTCATAGAAAAAAAAATTTGCAACCCCAAATACTGATCAGTTATTATAACTGCCATGGCTTCAACAGAAACCTACAGGAAAATGATCTCAAAATGCAAATAACATCTCTTTCAACAACAAATTATAGCACTTCTGAATGACCTGACATTTTAACCACACAGTACAATTAGGGCTACAAAATGTAGACACCAACCATAACTTTATGATATACTCTAACTTCAAGGCAGTTGTTTGCAACTCTTGGTCTTTTTTATGGGAGATCTATTTCTCAAAACAGAAATCGAGTCTCTTCTGGGAAGATCTGAACTTTTGAAATTCTCTTCTTATCCTATCCCTGTAAAAATCACCTTTATGGAGTCTGAGGCTATAATGATCCTCTTAACATGTCTCATTCAGGCCACTTGAGAAAATTCAAATGAGTTGAGAAGATCCATAAAATAGTTTCTCAGGAGTAAGATTACATGTTTATTTTGTACATGTGCCCAATGGCTTTGCAATGAATGTATTTTTATAATTCAAGTAGATTTCCAGAGAATTGCCCATTCTTTTTCTATGCTAATGGCCAGAGGCTATTGAGAAGGGAGCAATTTTAGAAAATCCTGAATAAAAACAAACTAAAATAAGCATTCCTGCCAATTTGTGAATCGGCCAAACTTTCCAATTGCCTTTTTTTTTAGTTTATTTGATTTTTCTAGTCTGTTGATAAGTAAGAACAGCAATGACCTTTAGTTTACTTCCTCTGGTATAGCCAAGTTTTAACCGGCAAGACTTTCTGAAATTCAGGTGCCACTATTACTTAAGTCATATTTTGAAAAAAATTAAGACAAACTGAAAAATTATGGCATTAGTGTAGACAGAAACTTCTTTAAAAATGCAGTGGAAGAACATTATTTCGGGTGTGGTTCTTTCCCTTCCTGCTGTCTCAGGCACTCAATCTTATTTTCAAGTGCTGTACATTCTTAGTGAAGAGCAAAAAAACAGCATTTGTACTGCTGAAATTTGAAAAGAATACACTGAAAGGCAAAGCGCAAACTTAATATTCTATCTTTCTTTCTGTATTTTTGAGGAATTCTTCAAATCAAGAATCAGTTTTGAAGAGAAAAATCTCTTCAGTCCCATGGCCATTATTAGCTCATAATGTTGGATTCCTAAACCAAGTTTAGGAATCAAGTTGATTGCTTCAAATAGCCTTGCTCCTTTGTATTTCCAGAGTGCATTATAGTCAAAGACAATGCCTTGTGTTTTCACTGTTTCTTGGTTTTTAATCTTGGTACATAATATAATCGCATTATCATGTCTTGGGAGAGTGAAGACAGGGCTAGTGAGTATTTTGTTTTTTAAATATTTATTTATTTATTTGAGAGAGAGAGAGCGAGCGAGAGAGAGCGTGTGTGAGTCGGAGGAGGGACAGAGAGGGAGAATCTCAAGCAGACTCCCTGCTGAGCACGGGGTTGGGTGGGGGTGGGGGCCCTGAGATCACAACCTGAGCCAAAATCAACAGTCAGATGCTCAACTCTCTGAGCTGCCCAGGCACCGAGACAGGGTTAGCTGAATGACCATCTCTAGCCCTTATTCACATATTACCTCCTCCACTTTCAATTTCCCTCTCCTATAAATTCTCCAAGATAACTTAATTCCTGCTCCCCTTTTTTTTAACCACACTTATTTGAGTTTCTTCTGTTGTTATCTTCCAAAAACTTCAGTATTTTTAAATTTTAAATCATTATTGTTTTTTTTCTGTTCCTTAGTTGGGTCTGTTCATATATATTTTATTATATATATGTATGTATGTATGTATCTCATTATTAAACCATTTAATGCTAAGTGAAAAAAATGATATTTTGTCCATATCCTATGTTCTCTTCTGTGACAAGTACCAAGGTCGAGTTTGTAATGGCAACTGCAATTGCATTTTTTTAATTAAATTTATTTTTTTTAATTTAAACATATAATGTAACCCCACCACCCTCTACCAAGCTCCCCCCCCCACCCCCCTCAGTTTGTTTTATGACATTAAGAGTCTCTTTTGGTTTGTCTTCCTCCCAATCCCATCTTGTTTCATTTATTCTTTACCTACCCCCTTAGCCCCCACCCCCGTTGCATCTCCACTTCCTCATATCAGGGAGATCATATGATAGTTGTCCTTCTCTGATTGACTTATTTCACTAAGCATAATACCCTCTAGTTCCATCCATGTCGTCGCAATCAGGTAGCAGGAGATCAGCTAGATAGCCTATCAAACCATTCTGAACATCTACGAATCCAATAGGAGATCTGAAGGTGCAATTGCATTTTGTTGCTAGGGAGTTGCTAAAGGAAATCAGCAGTCAAGAACTCAGGCAAAATTTCACTATTGGATAGGTCATTAGACCCAGCTGCTTGGAAGCTGTTGGGAAGGGGAAAAACTCTTCAAGATTATTCTGGAGCAAGATCCATTGCTTCTGAAAGTGAATGTCAAGTGAACCTTCATCAATTCTTAAGAGCAGAATTCTAGATAGTTTTTCAATCTTGCCTTTTCCCTCTTGCTGCATGCCTATAGCTGAAGGATAATTTTTGAGAAAACACACAACAAACCAAAGTAGTCACAGCCTTTAAAGAAGTATATCTGAGAGACCTGAGATCTTTTTATCATTATGGATACTTAGAATTAGAGAAGTGAAATGTGTTGCTCAAGGAAAGTAATGGATGCAACAGGAACTGAAACATACAGCTTGACGGAGTCCACTAGGTTTTTCACTGTTCCGCTACATGGCTACAATCAGATACAGATGACCACACTTATTGCCAGTGTCTGTGATTTTCATTTCATTGCGTGGGGGAGGGGGGGGAAGCAAAGATGTTTCCTTAACAAAAATGTTGAGACAGCCTCGAGTTGGCTTCTGCTATCATTTCAAGCTGGCTGAAAGGAGGAAGTGACATGCTGGCATAGAGGAGTGAACGGTAGTTAACAATTTTCAGAGCCTGCACAAAGACCAAGTTCAAATGATGGATTAGAAAGGGGACTTAAGGACTGCAGTTTTGATATCTTGGGTTACCTTTGGTGAGAATGGGGAAAGAACTAGATAAGGTAGGAATGGAGTTAAGACCAGTTTCTTTCCAGGCAGGATGGTGGCAGTTACGTGGGAATTTTATGCCAAATTTAACCACAGTTTTGTCTCAAGCCTCAACTCTACCAATTGTGTATGACTGCCATCTTCCTCCTACAACCTTGGTTTCAGGTAGACTGACTGGCCATCCCTGGATGCACTATGCTTTTATTAATTTATATTTTAAGGTCTCCATATCATTCTACACAGACAGCCTTTGATTTTTATCATTCCACTACGCATGAGTTCAGTTACCATGGCTCAATTAAATAACACCAGTTCCTCACCAGCACAATTCAACTTTCACTTGTCAGGCTACATAAACTATGAGTAAGTGTATAAAGCACAAACTTTGCTGCTAGCTCTTTAAACATGATCAGTGACCAATCATGTTTCTTCTTTTAAAATTTATTGGTATGAATCATTGAATTCTACTCCAGAAACCAATATTACACTGTATATTAAGTACCTAAAATTTAAATTAAAAATATATACATAAATAAAAAGTTTCATATATGTAAAATAAAAAAAAGTGTTGGTGATTGGTCATTGCACATCAGTTATTCAGCTTATGTACATACTGCAAAGCACATAGTTGCATTGCCTCCTTGTCTCCCAGGGATAAACCCACACGATATTTTACAAAATGGATCATTGACAGAGGGAATTGGCTATCAGTGGCAAAAATATAACAAACAAATGAGACGTGATAATGTTGACAGAGAAATTGGAATTGAACACAAATATAATTATGGGAGAAATAGCCTACTAAGAGAGCGTTGGCGGGACGCCTGGGTGGCTCAGTTGGTTAAGCAGCTGCCTTCGGCTCAGGTCATGATCCCAGCGTCCTGGGATCGAGTCCCACATCAGGCTCCTTGCTCGGCAGGGAGCCTGCTTCTTCCTCTGCCTCTGCCTGCCACTTTGTCTGCCTGTGCTCGCTAGCTCTCTCTCCCTCTCTCTCTGACAAATAAATAAAATAAAATTTAAAAAAAAAAAAAAAAGAGAGAGCGTTGGCTACTGCCACTGGCTGGGACATTCTTGATGGGCTGCCAGAGGAATTTAGTGGAGGTGCGCTTATCGACATGAATGAGCAAAGCAGTTGCGATGAAAGGATGGAGATGTCCCAGAAGAAGTGACAATGGCAACCAAAACAAAAACAAAACCCCAAAATCTTCACATGAAAGTAAGTCTTGAAGGAATTTCATGACACGGAAAGCACAGGGGATAGTGTTAGAAGCTGATATCACACTTAGAAGGGAATATGGCAACTGACTAAGGCATAAAAAAGACGCTTGTTCCACACTGATGAAAAAAAGAAAAGCACTATTAAAATGACTTTGACAATTTTTGTTTTTACAGTGAGATGAAACACTTTAAATCTCAAAGTTTCTAATATTCAAAATTACAGTGTACTAAATATTGATTTCACTAATTTTCATTTACCTATATGTTTAGCACCAACAATAAGATAGCTTTAATGTTTGGGGAAAAAAATTAAAAGTCACAGAATAATCATAATTTTTCTTATTGGTTATTAATATTGCTTTGCACAATTTTAGCTTATACATTTTTAAGGTTCCATATGACTATGCAAAGCAAGAACTGTCTGTAGATAGCATTTTGTATCCCCCTCCATCATAACACCTGTCATGTTGAATTGTTTATATGTGTCTTTCACAAGAGACCATTGAGCTTTTGTGGAATAGGAACTGGATCTTTTGTATATTGCCCCCATGGCTACCTGGCACATAGCAGACCCTCAACAGTTTTGTTGATTGAATAAAAGAAATATCTTTCACTTAATCTCAGAACTTTTACATAGAAAGCATATTGAATGACATATAATTTCCACATTTGCATGTTCTTGTACCTAAGATCATTAAAGAACATAAGGACTAGGTGATGACTGAGAATTTTTACCTTTCTAAGACCCAAGATACTGGAACTCTGTCCATCAAAAAAAAAAAATTGTTGACAAATACTCCCTTATAGTAGATTCCTATCACAGTTTAAATCAAGAATGTCTTGGTAACAACTTTTAGAAAAAAACTCTTTTGACTTCAGGCCAAATATAAGGGAAAGTATACCCTTATTTGTCTAACCGATTAATGCATTAAAATAAGCACTCTCAGAGACCTAAAGTGCTTCTAAAACACACAGGACATGAGGTAGATCTTTTTCTTAGTAATTATTATTTAGCCAATTTTGCTAGAAAGTTGTGATTATAGTGGATCCAGGAGGCTATGCCAACTTGCCTGAAATTAATTTTTGATAAAAATGGTAAAAATGTTGATATCTTGTCATCTACAAAGTATACTCACTTTCTTCCTATCTTTTAACATGAGGTCAACTGTTAAAAGTCATTAGGGAACACAGATTAATTGAGAATAAAAGAAATTTTCCTGTTTGGGGTTTGCTATATATTTATTGGCCAGTGTTTCTTGAAGTAGGACTGAAGATCCTTGCAGTATTTACATACAGTCTTACCATGTGTAACTAGCTCAAGTCACAGGTGATTAACAACATGAATTAAATCAGGCCAAACTTCTCTGTACCCTGTTTAACAAGATGAGTCCCTTGATCACATCAAAGCCATGTCAAATTGCTATAAAACTTTCTAAGACTTATTTTCAAATTCTTTTTTTTTAAGATTTTATTTATTTATTTGACAGACAAAGATCACAAGTAGGCAGAAAGGCAGGCAGAGAGGGAGAGAGGAGGAAGCAGGCTCCCTGCTGAGCAGAGAGCCTGATGCGGTGCTCGATCCCAGGACCCTGAGATTATGACCCGAGCCGAAGGCAGAGGATTAACCCACTGAGCCACCCAGGCGCCCCTTATTTTCAAATTCTATATCCATCTTGTGGACTAGTTTGTGGTCTGTACTTCAGGTGGCCCACTTATAGTCCAGCCTATGCTCCATAAATTTAGCATATTAAACATTCTGACCACTAGACTTTCAGCCATTCATTCTCATGATTGCATCCTTCCCCATGCTAAGCACAAAGCAGATGTTCAAGAAATTTTACTAGATTAAAAAAAAAAGCTACAAAACTAGTAAATGATGAAGAAACCATAGATTAAAAAAGGAGTAGCTATGGAGGGAATAGGAGCTCAAAAGTGAAAAGTGAGAAGTCTTGATGTGAAGCTAGGAGTAGGTCAAGCCCTTACCTAATTGTTGCTGGTGGAGGAATTGGGCATTGGAGTAGATTTTCGAGTCACCACTCTATTCAAAACGTGTCAAGTCAAATATACAATTTGTGATCCAACTATAATGGGAGAATGGACACTCAATGATTTCTGGAACTCTTTCCTTCAACATTATATTAACTGACCAACTGGACATCTGTAAACCACAAGGATTCTTCTGACTCTGCTTCATGTTGTGTAGCTTCTAGATCTCAGAGCATTAAAATGGCATTGTAAGTTGTGTTGTGTCCTCACAACCCAACTACTGTTGTAACAAATACAAAATAAAAGCAAAACTTACTAAAGTAGTTGTTAATAGCCTTCATGCTCAGAGAATAAAGATACTGGAAAACTAACTTAGAATAGATTGTTTTCTAAAAGCTTCTTCTCTTTTTTGGCATACTCTATAGTACAAGTTTTTTTCCACAGGCAATTTAGAAAAACAGGAAACAAATATTTATTTTGTAAAGGAAATATTTTACTTTTAGGGGTAAGATTATAAATGCTGAAATAAAAAGCAAGTAATTTTTCTCAAAAGTATATATTATATATATTTTTATATATATCTTAATTAACATATTTTGTACATTTAATAAAACATATGTTATATATCATAAGCATAACAGAATATATAGCTTTATATTTTTATATATTTATAAAAATAAAATTTAAAATATTTCATGTATATTATAAATACATAAACACACAGAGAAGAGTGAAGGTGGATTAAATTAAAGTGGGTAAGGAAGTAAATATCTTAATCAGCCTTTAGTAATTTGTACACACAACTAGGATGATGAATTATAGGGTAATGTGCCAGGGAAACATAAAATGTTTAATGGCTCTGGTACTCAGTTCATGGCTGTAAAAACTTATTTTGAGACATGTTTAATTGAAACATATGCTTTCCAACAGTTTGCAAATTTGTTTTGAAAGTTAACCTGCCTCATTTTCTACCTAAAGTAAAAATAGACTGAGATAAGCAAAGCATGTATACAGAGATTTTAAGTATAAAATCTTCTAATAGCTGAATGAAAAGTAGTCAAAAACTTGATTTTCTTAAGAATTCTTGTGATGATTTTTCATTAAAATAACTCTTTGTTGGTAATATCCCTGCCAAAACCCTCTTTTCAGTGTTCAAATCAAATTTATGTTACTCCCACTAGTCCCCCATCCCTTCCAAAAGCAGTTCAGGCCATCATTGATGAACTGGTTACATGATGGTGACATCATTACTAGTGTTCCTGCTCCAAAAGAATATGAATCAAGTTATAATTGGGGACTAGAGAGGTGATGGAAAACAGTTTTATCCTTCCATAGGAATAAATTCTGATAATGTAGGCCATCCAATTGTTTTCAGCTTTGGCAGCAAGTTTGAAATTAGAATACTGTAGTATTTCATCATTTTTGACAAAATGGAAAGATTCAATGTGGAGGTGAAGATAGGAAAGAAATTCTATCAGGTAATTATAAAATTTTCAGCACAACATCCTTCATTTTGTATGTTAGAGTGCCCTGGAAAAGGTAAATGTAAATGGAAAGTAGCTAGAATTCTACTTTAAGGGAAACGGGATTTTGATCTTTAGGGAAATCTTGCTTTAAAAGAATTCTGTAAACCAAATAGCAATGCCCTAGTCCATCTATTGCATACTATACTTTAGACTAATTTATATTAATTGATATGGCAGCATTTCTTAGATGTGGTTGGGAAAACTTTGATTATATGTTCAATGAATAAATATTAGGTGCTGAAAAACAAAACTAAGAAAAAAGTCTATAATCAAAATGCTTAACAAGTAACCTGGTATAAACACGAATTTTCTTTTTCATGAAAAGTGAAGAAATTATTTACTTTTTGGTTTCTTCATTCAACTACAGCAAAAATAATTTGATTGGTAGTTGCAGCCACTTGGTAATTTTTCAAAGTCTTCATTCCTTTGAAAAATAATTAAGAATTTATAGGGTAATTTAGAATTATTGTTTATACATTTTTAGAATTTAATACAGAGTAAAGCTTTAGGAGCTATCAGCTAATGTTTCTTTTCCAGTATCATTGGATTATGTATAACAATTGTGATTAAATCTGATTTTGCACAAGTATTTAGTGGCCATATAATGAGGAGCTATTAATTCTTTTAAACCCGAACTGCTATTTTAGAATAGTGTAATAATATCTCTTTGAAGCACAAAGATAATTGAATCCAGTCATAATACGTCAATAAATGTGTAGAGCATGCACAACGCCTGAATAGTAGTATCCCATATTTCGAGAATTACGAATAATGGGGCTAAGATTGGAGATTTCTGTACCTAATTAATCACTCAGTTTAGCAGAGAAATATTAATCTTAGACTAAATCAGGACCACCAGTTACAATGAGAAAATGGACTGCGGGGATTCTAAAAGAGATGAAGTATATCATAAGAATTATAGAATAATTTTCAAATCTCAAAGTGGAAACAGTTCCAGGGGCATTATTTCCAACATTAATGCCATAAGTTCCCTTTACAACATCCTGCCAACTTATCCAGCCTCTACTCAACACTGTTCATGAAAAGGAACACAGTGTCCCCTAAAGACAGACAATTTCAAGGCCACTGAGTGGTTAGCTTTTCTTATTGATTTGAAATCTATCTTTCTAAGCTTCTTCCCAGTGGGTCAGCACAGCCATGCAACAGAACAGGACTCATTCTCTAAACTCCACCACCCACCCTCAGCTCCATCCTTTTCCCTCCTCTCTTTCTGAAGTTTGAAAAAAGAAATAGGGGTGCCTGGCTGACTCAAGCAGCATGTGGCTCTCCATCTCAGGGTCATGAGTTCAAGCCCCATGTTGGGTGCAGAGATTACTTAAAAATAAAATCCTTTTAAAAAAAGCAACAAAAGTTATCCTGGAAGAACTTTGTTTAGGCTAGTAGACTAAACATTAATTTAAGAAAAGATGCCTACGTACTTTTTTCCAGGAGGAGTTCAGCTATCGAAGATTTTTTGTGTGTATGAATAAAAAATCTGGTTGATAAGACTGACTTGCAAGAGGGAGCACAGCATAATGGTTAAGTGTCAACAGTCTGAGCAGAGGGCTTG
>RCUC01122516.1:0-10216 GCA_003697995.1 Taxidea taxus jeffersonii
TAGGCATGGTTGCTTATTAGGGAAATAAACAATGCATCAACAGTCAGGAAACCTGGGTTCTAGTTTTCCAGTTCTAGCACAAAGGTCTATCACCTTAGGTTGCAAGTGATGCTGCTTTTTTGAGCCTCAGACTTTCTTCTTCTAGCAGATGAAGGATTGTTTTAACTTTGAGATCTATAAGCATTCTTCCATTTTTGTGACTCCCTACTTGATCAGAAACTCAACATCGGTTTTAAGACTGCTACGTAAGTTTTTGGTAAGTCTTGGAGTTCTAGAAAACTTATCCAGGCTTTGTAAGATTTTTATTTACCTGTATATTTACACACTCATCTGCTATAGTAGAGTTTCAGGCACCTGGGACAGAAAGGTGAGTTCCTCAGAGTTCCTCAGAGTAACAGTAGTAGATAATATTTTATATAGTAACTACATGCCTGAGTCCTTATAATGAGGTAGAAGGATTTGTAATCATGTTACAGAATAAAAAACTGAACAAAATATCTTGCCCAAAGTGGAGAAATCATAATTTAAACTCAGATCTAAGTCCAAAATTCAAGGAAGGCTGCAACAAAATATTTCTTTCTACTATCAATCAAGGATCCCAGTGATTGAAAAATTCATAACAAGGCCTCAGATGTGGTGCTGTATTTGTTCTACTCTCACTTGTTGACCTAAATACCACAAAGTCAATAGTATCTGTATATGGAAATGTTATCTTATTATCTACCATTTTTTCACGATTAACCACCTTTAAAAGATCAAAAATGTTCCAAAACAATAAATCTTTCACATTGTACAGAAAAGAGTTGGCATAGCCAGACCTAAGAATGTTATCCTTAGAAAGACCTGCTTGCAAAGTTTGTTCTTGGCTAGCATTTGGGAACTTGAATTTCAGAGGGTTCCCATCATTTCCTAACTGATTAATGTGGTTTAGTGTGCTAAACTGCTTTGAAAGAAATATGATTTATGTCAAATACTTGCTTTCCTTCCGGGAGTCTGGATTTTAGTACTTGCTAGGCAGAAGGTGTCTAGGTAATCACCTCAGTAAAAATCTTGGGTACTAAATCTCTAATGAGCTTCCCTATAGATACATTTCATACATCTATCATAAGTATTCGTTGCCAAAAAAACTAAGTGCCTCTGGTATGAATCATTTGAGAGAGTACTCCTTCAGACTTTGCCCATGTACTTTTTCTCTGATTTTGCTTTGTATCCTCTTGCTGTAAAGAAACCAGACTTCCATTATCACGGACCTCACTTCACTTTCACTTGATGGCCCTGCTTACTACTTCAATGAGAAAACAAAAAATTCAGAGTACATATTCATCTTCTCACCATCAATTCTACCAACCTACTTCCATCTCTGTACTGCAAAACAGCCCCCTCCTTACCTATTCAAGGACTGCGATCCTATATTTATGCTCTAACTTTCTGGGAGGTTGGGGGTTTTTTGTTTGTTTTTCATTCGAGAGTCTTTTTTAAGTTTTTATTTAGTAGGGGCACCTCGGTGGCTTAGCCAGTTAAGCACCTTCATCGCAGGTCATGATCCCAGAGTCCTGGGACAGAGCCCCGGATGGGGCTCCCTGCTCAGCGGGGAGCCTGCGTCTCCCTCTTCCCCGCCCCCAATGCCGCTTGTGCTCTCTCTCGCTCTCAAATAAATAAATGGAATCTTTAAAAAAAATCCAGTTAGTTAAGATACAATATAATATTAATTCAAGTGTACAATATAGTGATTCAACACTTCCATACATCACCCAGTGCTCATCACAACAGGTGATGAGCTTAATCCCTATCACATATTTAACCTGTCTCTCTACCAAACTTCCTTCTGGTAACAAGTTTGTTCTCTATAATTAAGAGTCTGTTTCTTGGTTTGCCTATCTCTGTTTTCTCCCCTTTGCTCATTTGTTTTGTTTAAATTCCATGTATGAGTGAAATCGTATGGTATTTGTCTTTCCAGCGGACATATTTCACCTAGCATAATACACTCTAGTTCTATCCATGTCACTGCAGATGACAAGATTTCATTCTTTTTTATGGCTGAGTAATATTCTGTTTTGTATACATATACCACATCTTCTTTATCCATTCATCCGTTGGTGGAGAGTTGGGCTGTTTCCATAACTTGGCTACTGTAGATAATGCTGCTATAAACATCAGGGTGCATGTATCCCTCTGAATTAGTATAGAGTAATTCAATTGCTGGATCACAGCTATATTTAACTTTTTGAGGAACCTCCATACTGTTTTCCATACTGGCTGCACCAGTTTGCATTCCCACCAGTAGTACAAGAGGGTTCTCCTATACTCCACATTCTATCATGTTATTTTAAATAAGCAGATAAACCAACATCTCATAGATCACATACATACACACACACACACACACACAAAGACCTACCCCCGAACCATCTTTATGCTCCCTTATCTTATCTTTCCTTCCTCACCTCCTACTCTTGAAACCATTTCAATCAGGCTTTTGATCTGATCATTCCACAGAAACCATTTCTATCAAAGTGACCTACAACCTCCACCTAGCCAAAATTATATTGTCAGTTCTTAACTCTCATCTACCTCAAGCCATCAGCAGTATTTAAATGAGCTCATCACTCAATCCTTAAAATGCTTTCATTATTTTGTTTTCTTAACCCTAAGTTCTCTTCATTTTCTTTAACCTAACTAAATGTTCCTGTTTAGTTTCTTTCGGTGGATCTTCCTTCCCATCTTGACTCCTAGCATTGGAGTCTCCCAGTCCTCAAACCTGAGCTTTCTTTCTTCTCTACGTTTAGTCTATCACTAGGTGATTTCAGGTAGTCCTAAAATTTTAAATATCATCCACATACTGGTAAGTCCCTACTTATTATGTCCTCCCAAATCTTTCCCCCTAACTTTAAACTCATTTACCAGGCTATTTCCTCAATGTACCTACTCTGGTATCTAATTAATTTCTTACAACCTGAAAACTTGACATCCCCCCCAAATCCACTTCTTTCATACTTTTCCCTCATCTCAGTAAACAGTAGATCTCCCTTATTGTATTTGTTCTGGAAAAAAAAAAATCTGAGTCATCCTAGACTCCTGGTTCTCTCTAACTCCAATCTGTTAATACCAAATCCAACTACTTTTCTTCTCTTTCCTCCAACAATCTCTTAACTAGTGTCCATGCCCTAGTTTCCTCTCTATCTAGCAGTAAAAATAATTTTTAGGTGCGCCTGCGTGGCTCAATTGGTTGAGCATCTGCCTTTGGCTCAGGTTATGATCCCGGAGTCTCAGGATCTAGCCCCTGCGTCAGGCTCCCTGCTCAGTGGGGAGTCTGCTTCTCCCTCTGACCCTCACCCCACTAGTGGTCTCTCTCACTCTCTCAATGAATAAATAAAATCTTTTTTAAAAGTATCTCAATATAAAAAAAAAGAATAATTCTTTTAAAAGAGGACCCAATCAAGTCACTTTGACTTGATGAAAATCTTGCTTAAAATCTTTCAGTAGTCTTCCAATACACATCATCTTACACTGTCTATCACAGCCTTTTGATCTCTCCTGGTTACTCATCTTTAGCCAGACTGGCCTTCCTGAATTCCTCAAACAGCCAAGTATGCTCCATTAGCACCTTCACAAATACATTCAAATAACATTCCCTTGGTCTGAAATGTTACACACCATGTTATCTGTATGATTCCCCTCTTCATTTTTCTGAAATATGTGCTCTGAAAAATCAAAATGGACTCTTATTACTACCTTTTATAAAAACACTATCTTCTAATCCACGCCTACTTCTGCCATCTACTTCCCATCTCTTTTATCTACTTTATTTTTCTTTAGTGCCTATCACTGCATGACTTATACACTTATATTGCTGGTCTTCCTCGACTCAAATGTTAAGTCCCATGAGAGCAGGGGTTTATTTTTCCAGTTATATGCCCTAGATCTAGACTATAGTGTACAACAGAGCCCAATATCTTCACACTTAACTGATTTGATATTTCTATTAACGACCCAATTTAACTTTGTCCTCATTAGATTTTCTGTCGAAAATGGGAGCATACATCAAACATAAAGCCTCTTACAGAATGACTTTTTAGAGCTCTCAATGAACATCATTTAAATAAAATACTTACTCTGTTCGGACTTTACCACCCACCAATTAGATGGACGCCTGGAAATTCTTCGACTTCTTGTAATAGTTGAAGTCACTTCGTCAGGTACAAGTTTATTCTTCTTGGACCCACTGGGAAAATGTTTCTTTTTATATTCCTTATCTTTTTTCTGATTCTCTTTATAAGGAACAGTGGTGCTATTTTTCTTGCTTCCTAAATTAAAGAAAACCATGAAAAACAATTTATAATCTATGGAACCAGAGAGTTTTCAGAAAATCACAATAGGTTAAAAAAAAAACTCTTAATTATGTCTTAAATTTATGCTGTGGGCTTCTTTCATCTTTTTTTTAAGCCAAATGTTCTCAGTAAGATCTGTTTCTGTCAGTTAAATGTAAACTTTTCACATTGCTTGATACCATACATTTCTGAGCCAAAAAAATGAGTACACTCTGAAAAGGAAAAATATATGGCTTCTTCGAACTACTTACCAATGTCCCAAGTTAAAAAAAACAAAACTACTTCTTTTCTGTATTAAATTAAGTCATTATTTTGTCAATTTAATTTTTGAAGGAGGAGATTTTAAAGTGAGGTTTCAATAAAGAGATATTCCTATATGTAGGAAAAACATTATTTTTGTAAATAGAATTTAAAAGGCCCATAGTTGAGACAGTAGTCTGTTCATGAACTGGAAGAGATTCATTATAAAGTAACCCAGGAGATGAACCTAGAGAGTAGAGAGAGAGAAGACAGAGGACGTGCATAAACTGCTAAAATAATCTAAGAAATAAATGACTCTAAGTTGGCTAAGGAGAACAGCAAGAGGAAAGGAGAGAAGTAAAAGATAGGAAAGTCAAACTTTATACAGGTTGCTTAAGGAAAGAGGAGTCAAAGGTGATCCAGGTTGACTTAAAGAAAAAATATCTTGAAAGTAAGAATATCCTTGGAATTAAGTTATTTTCATATTATTAGTCTTTGAACTGAGATGGTTAGTGGAATAATATCCTTCCAAAATTGTATTCACCCTAATCCACAAAATCTGTAAAAATGTTATCTTATATGGCAAGAGACTTTGCATATGTGACTAAATAGACCTTAAAATAGGGAGATTATCCTGGGTTATTTAGGTTGGTCCAATCTAATTATATGTGTTCTCAAAGTAGTGGTCAGAGTGACAGGACAAAGGAAGAAGAGGCAAAAGAATGTGGAAATGTAAGAAACCTGGTATTGCTGGCTTTGAAGATGAAAGAAGAAACCATGACTCAAAGATATAAACAACTTCAAAAGGCTGGAAAAGACAAGGAAACATATTCTCTCCCAGAATCACCAGAAAGAAAAGCAACCTTGTCAATATATTGATTTTAGCTCAGCAAGATCTATTTCAGACTTGTGACCCACAGAACTATAAGATAATAAATGTGTGTAGTTTTAAGACACTAAGTATGTGGTAATCTGTTATGACAGTGATGGAAAAATTAATACAATTGGTAATTAATCAGATATTATATTCACTAACCAATCTAGATAAAGAAGAATTTAATCTGAATATCAATGTGAAGAATCTGGCAGGTACTTAATAAATGTTTAACATTTAAAATTAAACAGTATCCTTCAAGTATACTTTTTTTTTAAGATTTTATTTATTTATTTGACAGAGATCACAGGTAGCCAGAGAAGCAGGCAGAGAGGAGGACGCAGGCTCCCCGCTGAGCAGAGAGCCCGATGCGGCCTCGATCCCAGGACACTGCGATCATGACCTGAGCCGAAGGCAGAGGCTTTACCCCACTGAACCACCCAGGGGCACCTATACTTTCTTGATATAATGTTTTTTTCCTAAGAAGATAAATCAAAATTTTGTACATTCAAATTTTATGAATTAATATTCTATGTAAAGGACTAATAAAAAAAAAACTTCCCTATAACTTCAGTTTAGTCAGATTCTTTATATTTCTTACAATAGCCAGCTGCTAATGAGAATGTGAAGGAAGTTGAGAGAAAGAGAGAGAGAAATTCAATAAAGATAATATGGGGGGGGGCCACCTGAGTGGCTTAGTTGTTTAAGTATCTGCTTTCAGCTCAGGTCATGATCCCAGAGTCCTGGGATCAAGCCCAGCTCTGCCAGGCTCCCTGCTCAGTGAGTGATCTGCATATACCTTTCCCTCTGCCCCCCACCCCACTTGTGCTCTCTCTCTTTCAAATAAATAAAAATCTTTAAAAAAAAAATAATAATATGGGATATGTCAGACATTTACAAGAGAGGTCTGCAAAATAGAAAAGGTGAATACACAAAGGTACAAACAGACAAAACTGAAATCTGACAACTATTATTTCAGGTGATATAAAGTCTATGTTTAGATTATACAAAAAGAAAGCTAAAATAATTGAACAAGTAATACTTAAAGTAGAATTTCCTTTCACAAAAACTAGCTTAAATACTGTGCTTTAATATATACTCTTTCTCCCTTCTGCATCAGCAATATTATATTATATTATAGTCATCTAGGACCTCCAAGTACAAATACAATTCTAGTGAATAGAGTTTTCTGGTTAGCTAATAGTTTTTTCAAATCAGCATCGAAAACATTTTCACTTATTTCAAAACTTCTTGATAGTACTGAAGAAATATAGGCTCTAATGAGGGGTCAGATCCTGAGCCAATATTTTTTAACCTTGAGTATTATATTATCGCCTAACTTATAGGGCTGTCAAGAAGGATTAAATTGTATTTTGTACATAGAAAGTGTCTAATACATTTGTTAAGTGTTTTCTATTCCATTAACTATCCTAAAGAAATTCTATAAGAATAACTACTTCTTCTGTTACTTTAAAAAAAAAGTGGTATAAAAAACGTAAGTGAATCTTTTCTTCACGACAGTGTCATCATTACAAATCTCAATCACTACAAAATGATTAGATAAAGAGGGCAGCCATACTCCCAAGTTTGTCTGAGACAATCCCAGTTTATGCTTCCTATCCTGACATCCCCTCTCATTCTCAAGTGTCCCAGTTTGGATGATAAATACCATAGTGGTCCAAGATAAAAAGATCTATTGAGATACTACTTGGATAACTGCTCTCTGTAATTCTATTATCATCCCGTGAATATATGTGTATATCTGCTAGTCTACAGACACTACTACATTGATTTTTTTAATGGTGATAACTGTTTTAATTATCTTTGTAATTTCAGTGCCCAATACAGTGTATGGCAATTTACTGAATGTTAGATAAATAAGTAAATGATGGAAAAGAAGAGTATTAAGTTTTATCCTATAAGAGACAGCTCCATACTATCTTAGGGTTTCTTTCCCCAGTTTGTATTTTAATAAAACTCAAAGAATATATGATGTTGTCTTATTCATATTCTGGTAACCATTTGCTTTATAAGCCTTTTCCCTTCACTTTTTCCTTTATATATGCTGCCATCTTAGAAGCTACACAAAACTCAAGTGACTCAGAATTGAATTACATGTAAAACAGAGATAAAAGAGCTTATAGATTTAGGTTTACTTTGCCTACTTCCCAAAGCTAAATAAAAATATTACAAGTACATAAAGTGGTAGGATAATGTTCACAGTTATACTTAATATAAAACACTTACCCACAGGCAGCATCTGTTTTTTTGGAAATATCAGTATTTATCATCTCTTCACACTCTTCATATTTCTGTCTCAATATCTCTGTAACTTACCTTGGGTGATATGTGACATATTTATATTTTTTTCTTTAGATTGATCCATATCAACCTGTTCTTCAGGTACACTGTCCTTAAATTTTCTTCTCTGTTTTTGTTTTATAGTCTTTTTCTTTCCTGATGATTTTTCTGCATTCTCATTATACAATTCATATTTTGTAGATCTATAATGATTTTCCAGTTCATTTGCCAAAGCATACCCCTTACCCAGTCTTTTTTGTTCAGAAGGCTGAGATTTCTCTACTGGGTAAGCTGTGTCAGAATGTTTGTCACTTATCAAATTTTCAGGTGATACACTGTGATGTTTTTCTCTTGACTTCTTACTTTGAAGGAGTGCAGAGTTCTCAGCAGGGTTTACTGTGCATTGTTTCAGAGGCCCAGCCTTTCTGGGTATAGTAATCCAAGATCGACTGGCAAAACTTCTTTCTGATTCATCAATTATAAATTCATCCTCTAACAAATTCAGGTCATTTGAAGGAGATGAGTGAAGTGGAGCAGTTGCTATATGCCTAACAATAGGACTAAAACAGGATGTTATAATAAATAATAGCTCAAAAAAGTTAAGTTTTTACCTTTGCTTTGTGAAGACCATAATCTATATAGGAAATAAAATCTACATATCTTTTTTTTTTTTTTTAAGATTTTATTTATTTATTCAACAGAGAGAGAGAGTGAGAGAGGGAACACAAGGATGAGGGAGCTGGAGAGGGAGAAGCAGGCTTCCTGCTGAACAGGGAGCCGGATGCAGGGCTTGATCCCAGGATGCTAGGATCATGACCTGAGCTGAAAGCAGCCACTTATGATTGAGCCACCTAGGCGCCCCTCTATGTATCTTTTAAATAACAAAGCACACCTCAATTTTTCCTTCCCTTGAAAATCCTCCTCTTCTTTTACACTTCTATAATACCTGATTATACTCATTTATAACACTAATGAGATCTGAATTGAATCTCAATTTAAATTTAGAGTTGGAAGCCTAGACATAAACTAATTTAATGCTCCCCCAGCCCATTTTATATACTGAACAGTTCAAACTCAGAAATATGTGGGCCAACTGAGTGGCTCAATGGGTTAAGCCTCTGCCTTTGGCTCGGGTCATGATCCCAGGGTCCTGGGATCGAGCCCCGCATTAGGGTCTCTGCCAGGCGGGGAGCCTGCTTCCCCCTCTCTCTACCTGCCTCTCTGCCTACTTGTGATCTTTGTCAAATAAATAAATAAAAAATCTTAAAAAAAAAACAAACTCAGAAATGTGTTAAACAAAGCCCAGACACATTGACAGTCCAAAAATGCATGCCATTATTATATATAATTTTATACTAATTATATGTATGTATAGATGTATAGCTGTCTCTTGGGGGCCAGATGTCTTCACATTCAAGACAAGATTATTTTCAAGACATCTTCAAGTCTAATATTCTAAGAAAACACTACTAAATTATGCACTAAGTTATATTATGTAAAAATTCACTCCAAGTTTGAATAATTCACACACATTTTCAAGTAAGTTTTAATATTGCAATCATGGTACAGACATAAATGGAAAGTATCTAGAAAGGCAGGCAAATTGGGATTTAACAGCATCTCTTCCAATTAGTTGGGAAAGCTTTCTAGAGAAGGAAGAATTATTTAAAGGATAGTAATCTGATGGGCTCTTTTGCGTTTCCTTCCTTTTTATAACAACAGCCTCAAGCAAACCACATACTAAAGTGCATAAATAAAACCTTAGGGTAAACAACCAAACTCTGAAGCTAGCATATGCACTCCTGTTTCTGCCTTTCCCACTTGAGTAGGGATGCTTAACCATCACTGTCTGCTTTTTCTATGTTTTCACTAATAAAATATACAGAAAAATTATGAATTGAAAATGCCTTCTCTACTTACCTAATCTCAAACCCCTGGTAACTCTTATAATGTAAGACAGTATACATACATACATATACACATATGTGTGTGTGTTGTTGGTAAGAAACTATACTCTCCTTAGGGTTAGGCATAATTTCAATTAAAATTTGTACCAGTTAAGATTAACTTTTAGTTAAATTGTATGTGTATGTGTATATATATGCTAAGAAATATACTATCTTCGGGACGCCTGGGTGGCTCAGTTGGTTAAGCAGCTGCCTTCGGCTCAGGTCATGATCCCAGCATCCTGGGATCGAGTCCCACATCGGGCTCCTTGCTCGGCAGGGAGCCTGCTTCTCCCTCTGCCTCTGCCTGCCTCTCTGTCTGCCTGTGCTCGCTCTCTAACAAATAAATAAATAAAATCTATAAAAAAAAAAAAAGAAATATACTATCTTCTAATAGGTAGAGTTTTGCAAGTTTATGTAATTAGAAAACTAGAAAGTCTAACGAAAAGCAAAGTCAATACAAACAGAAAACCATAATGAATGAATGTTTAAACAGAAATGTTAATTTTCAACATTTAATGAAAAAA
>RCUC01122518.1:0-15160 GCA_003697995.1 Taxidea taxus jeffersonii
TATATAATTAGTTGATATATATAGTAATTGATGTGGGTATTAGTTGCACGGCCCCAAGTGTGATAAAATGTAATTGTCTGTCCTCCTGAAATAAAATTTAGGAAGAATTTGGTATATATCCTTTTCACTTTCTGAGTACTCATACGTTTACCTAAGAATGAGATCTGATTCATATTTTGGGTTATTTTTTTGAAGGTTCAGAATGCTAAACAAGTAAACAGTGCACTTAAACAGAAAATGGAAGGTGGAATTGAAGAATTCAAACCTCCTGAGGTATGTTATTGAAGAGTATGTGACTAAGTATGGTGAAACCTTATTCTTTGAATTATATCCAGTATTTGTACTATTTTGGTCACATGTGTTGTTAATACTTTGAAGATACCATAGCGTGGGTAATTTATCCTGTCTCTGTTTTGTTATTTAGGTAGTCTTTTGAGACTTGGCTAATGATTTAAGTGAAGTCATTTCTTTCCTGCTGTTAGCAATACATATCAAGCAAAGTAAGTAGGGAAAAATAGCTATATGGGTAGGCCCAGTGCACATGAAAACGGAAGGTAATTGATGAGCAAACCAGTACATTTCTGGGTCTGCAAGAGTGTTTGCTCAAAGCCTTTTCCTACCTATGTGAATTTGTAACACAGCAAGAAAAAGAACATAAGAAAAGGAGTTCATTTAACAATTTTAACAATTTTTTAATTTTAAGGTATTTGTCTTTAGACTCAGATTTTTAATGAGGATTTTAGTATGTGGACTTAATTAACATTCTTGTACTCCTGTCCCTGAAAATTTGAAGTCTAAAAATGAGATATAGATTAACCATTTCCTCAATTCTTTCCTCTGTTTCCTCTGAAAGCTAATATATATTTGATATTTGTGATAATTATAGAAGTACTTAAATGCCTGTAATTCCAATCAAGTCTTTTCAGAGGCTCCTATTGTAAATCTTTTCTCTTGTTTCTTTTTTTTAAGACTTGTATGCTGTGCTTCATATCCCGGACTTGCCTTTTTTATGTATTTAATAATCAAATAATCCTTATTTGGTACTAATGGGATGTCCCTCCAATCACAAGTCACCTGAAATATCTACAAATGAAATATGCGTGAGGGGCTTGGGGGGAGGGCAGCAAGGTTGTGCGGAGGGCTTCAGAATGAATGCACCAGATGTTGTCTCACTCATTAGAATCTTTCAGAAAGGAAGAATCCTTAGGAATAAAGTTGTTCTTGGGGTTTTTTTTTTGTTTGTTTCTTTTGAATGGTCTCTTTCAAGAAGGTTAGATAATGAGAAAGAATGAAATATACATAGACTAATATACCATCTCATTCCAAACCCACAGGTAAACTGACAAACATACAAGTGACATTTTTATTTATTGAACGATAGTAATACAAAGAATACTACTTTATATTATTGTAACAAAAATTATTTTAAATTTTATATTAAAATTATTTGAATTTCATATCTGTGCATTTAGATGCATAAAATCCAAAAGCTTTAAATGCCTGTAATTTCATAACTTAAAAAATTAAATTAAAAAATTATATTAGAGATTAAAAATAGGGGAATACCATAAAGAACTTTACATCAATAAATTCAAAAATTTAAACAAAACTTAGAAACTTGTAGGAAAATATGTCTTCCCAAAATTGTCTAAAGAAGGAAAGCCTGATAAATTTATAGTCATTAAATAAAATGAAGGAACAGTTAACATTTTCTTCATAAGGAAATACTAGGCCCAGACAGTTTTACTGAAAAAGTCTACCAAATTTTCAAGGAAACAATGATTCTAACCTCAAATTTTCCAAAAAACAGAAGGATAGCTTCACTCATTAACATTACATAAAAGTAAGACATGAAAGTGCAATAACATAACTGTATGGTATCTCATTTGATGCTCACATAAATTCCAAGAAGTAGATGAAACAAATATTATTTTACATGACAAATCTGTCTGGGCCTCAGAGAGGTTAACTGGCTTGACCAACATCATATCTAGTAAATAGTGAAATTTTGGCTATATTCCACATTCTTAGAATCCAGATGGAGTCCGAGATTCATATCCTGCTCACTCTTACTTTTGAAAGTTTTCATTTAATAGCAAAATTGTGTATTATTTCTCACATTTAAATCAGTTTGGGGTTAGATTTATCAGACATATATTACATCTTTTGAGTTTTTCTAAAAATAATGATCCAAATGAAACAACCAGAATTTTTACACTCTACCATCCATACACTGAAGTTTGAATATTAGTTTGAGGTTGATTTATTGAACTCATATGACTCGAAAAATATATGTAGGTTTATTATCTAGATAACAGGATATATTTATATTTATCATGTTATATCTCTTGCTCTGCAGTGAAAAATAACCTGAATAGATCTATTTCAAAATACTAAATTAATAGTCTTAGTAAAGACCATGAAAAATCATGTAATTGATCACCTTTTCTTTAGGTTAGATAGAATTTCTACTAATATGTAATAAGAGAAATTTCATTAGCCATTAGAACAGTAGGCTACTAAGTGATGTAACTCAACTGAAAGTAAACGGGTACTAAGATGCTTTACTTACTCTTTTGGTTGTATTTGTTCTTTTCACTTAGGAAAAAAATTGGTGAAGAAAGTTACTCACTCCCATAAGTATTGTTCACTTATTTCATGTAAGGCACTGTTTTAGGCACTATGGGAAATTTGGATAGATTTTTTTTTCCATCTGCCTTAAAAAAATAGTCTAGATATTATAAGACAAACTGATTAAAGTTGTGTGATAGATTTTTAAGTAAAAGGCTACAGGAAAACAAGTGGTAATTTAACTTATTCTTGTTAAGATAATCAGGGAAGACTTCCTAACGGGGGATGTTTCAGCTGAGGTTTGAAGGATGAGTAGGAGTTTTGCATATACAAAAAGGGCAACCAAGGAAATAATATGAACAGTGGTTTGGTATTGAACAGTACATTCAAAATACGTATAAATATTGTGAGGGAGCAAATCAGTCAGAGGGCATCTCCTGAGCACTTATGTGCTCATTGTGGTGCTATCACTGAGAATTTAGTGGAGGTGTAAAACAGTTTTCTTTCATGAAGAGTATTGTCTACTTAGGAAGGCAAAGTTGGATGCTGAGGAGGAGTGAATGTGGTAAATGCGAGATGTTAACAGGATTGAGTTCAACAGGGACTTCTTTATGATAGAAATCAGTGGGCAAGGGCTAGAGTGAAAGTCGGAGAGCTAGGAAGAGAAGTTTTCCTTTTAAATAGCTCAAATGTAAAGACCATGTAGTTTCTTCCATACAGGAAGGATATAATGGGAATTTTTAATTTTAGGAAGGTTATCCTGGCAGTATTATACAGGCTAAGTTGGAAACTTTACAGCTGCTAAAATACTAAGCATGTGAGTGATAAAGTAAATGGTAAAAGGCATTTTGGGTACAGTCAGGTATTAGTTGTAGGAGTGGACAGCAAGTGATAAATCCAAAGAACGTTGCAAAATGGAAAATAATATATCTATTTGAAGTATGTAAGAGTGTTGTGGGGAGTGGTGGCCTGTGGGGTTATGCTTTGATTTGTTTTGGTTGGAGGTAGGAAGGAGACAAGGGACAAGGAGATTAATGAAACTGGGAAGGAAGAAACTAAAAAAGGAGTGTTTTTTGGAACTAGAAATTTCCCCATCTTTTGATGTTTTCATACATAGGTGGGTGACATTCTTTCATTAAGGATGTTGGATGGAAGGTTTAACTTGGTGTCCTTTTCTAATTCTTTCAACTCAAAGATAGTGTGAATCTACTACTGACAAAAATGGGAAAGATGAGAGGACTAATTTAGTAGGGAAAGGATGCAGTAAAGATGCCGAATTCGCGAAGGATGTCATCGATTGTTCTAAAAGGCTCTTTGGGGCCTTTCATATTATTAGTTTTATAACTGTTATATATTAGATCATTTTAATTTAGATTAGTATTTCATTATGATAAAAAGAACAGTATTTCCATCTGGGGTTTGCTGTAGAAGAATGTTCTCAGTCATACTACCTAGCTAACCATAACTACTACACAATTCTAAATTCTGAGATTTATCCTAGTTGTCCTTTCTGTAAGTCAGACAAATCTCTACCAAAGTTTCTTGGGTTTAAAAGAGAATAGAAAAATCGGTAACTTGAAGGAATCTTTTTTTCTTTTTTTAAAGATTTTATTTATTTGACAGGAAGAGAGGTCACAAGTAGGCAGAGAGGCAGGCAAAGAGAGAGGGGGAAGCAGGCTCCCTGCTGAACAGAGAGCCTGATGCGGGGCTCGATCCCAGGACCCTGGGATCATGACCTGAGCTATAGGCAGAGGCTTAACCCACTGAGCCACCCAGGTGCCCCCGTAACTTGAAGGAATCTTATGTATTTAAAAAATTTTGATCCCATTTCACCTTCAGTCTTCCCCTTCTTCCACTGCTTCTGTTTTGTCATATGGACTCTAATTCAGTGCAGTTTCAACCCTCCTCCCTCCATTTTTCCACTGAGGCTGCTGCTTAAAGGCTGACAGTGCTGCTAGTGATCAAATTCCACAACTCTAACTCAGTTTTTCTTGCCTTTTTCTCAGCCTTGACATAGATGACAACCTCTCCCTCTACCTTTAACTTTGATGTCTTTTGTAACTATTATGTTCCCTTTTCAGCTGTAGTTTTCCTTTCTATATGTAAATGTAAGCATTCTCCAAGTTTTTATCCTCAAAATTCACTTCTCTTCTCTTTGGAAACATACAAGCTTATCACTTCATTATACTAAAATTGTATCATATGTACACTTAAATGGCACAAACGCAACCGCAGATATTCAGCCAAGTAAAAAAGAGTTATGTTTAGTAATAGCACGTAGAGTAGAGCTGACAGTCCTGCCTCAACTCCCATGTGTCAAGTGTCTCCTTGCAGAGTAAGCTGATAGAGGCCAGAACTGTGAATCCACTATTTTTTTTCTTTTAAGATTTCGTTTATTTATTTGACAGACAGAGATCACAAGTAGGCAGAGAAAGAGGAGGAAGCAGGCTCCCCGCTGAGCAGAGAGCCCAATGTGGGGCTCGATCCCAGGACCCTGAGATCATGACCTGAGCTAAAGGCAGGGGCTTTAACCCACTGAGCCATGCAGGTGCCCCCAAATCTACTATTTCTTTAGAAGGCTTTAGCTTCCACACGCCTCCTGTGCGAGCAGTCTCCTTGACTTGAAATTCTAGTATTTAAATATGTATTTGTTTTTCATTCAGTACTACCCTAAATTTCAACCAAAGGTTCATCTGGGATTAACTGAAAGACTTGGTGCATTTCAGTGCTGGAGGGATATCTGGCCATGTGGACTGACTGAGCAATTGTGTGCCTGTGTCCATGACCACCTTTGTAAGAACATTGCAATAGTAATTTGGAATTTAAAACAATTTTTTTTTTAATTCATAGGCAGATTTTAGAACTTTATATGTGAGTAAGATATGACTCCATTGTTTTCTCTCATAAACATTTCCAAACCCTCAAAAGCTGTGTTTGCATAGATGAATCTGTTTTAGCCTCAAGTGGATCCTGAGCTCCACCTGAAAGATCTCATTGTCAGTGAATCCCAGGTTACCATCATCATCTTAGTCTTGCCTTCCTGCACCTCCCCAATCAGCATTTCATAACGTCTTAGGTCCTTAACTCTTCTGCCAGCTCTCCAGGCTTAAAGTCTTATTCTGATCAGAATTTTACTCTTCTCCCTCTGTTCCCTCCCCCCAAAAATCTATTGCTTATTAAATTTAGTGTGAATTCATTGACCTTGATATTTACTGCCCTTCCAAAAGTGGTCCTTACCATACTTAACTAAATTGTCACCAACTTCCCAGATGTTATTTATCACTTCTTCCTAATTGTTGATCCTGTTGTTGCCTGTACATGGTGTGTCTTCTCCTGATCTTTGCATTTCAGAAACTTACCATGTTCTTTAACCCACCTCAGTGTCTATCCCTTCCAGCTGGCCCTCTTCCCTGGTCTAGTCATTGTGACTTTTTCCTCTCATCTTTGAATCCGCAATATACTCTTAACTTTTTTTTTTTTTTAAAGACTTTATTTATTTATTTGTTAGAGAGAGAGAGAGAGAGAGAGAGAGCGAGCACAGGCAGACAGAGAGGCAGGCAGAGGCAGAGGGAGAAGCAGGCTCCCTGCAGAGCAAGGAGCCCGATGTGGGACTCGATCCCAGGACGCTGGGATCATGACCTGAGCTGAAGGCAGCCGCTCAACCGACTGAGCCACCCAGGCATCCCTTAACTTTTAATTTTATTAATAGCTATTTGCATTTATCCTGTCTCTTGATTTGCTTTAAACCAAAGTAAGTTTTCATAGTGCATGTTACTTTTATTTTATTTTATTTTTTTTTAAAGATTTTATTTATTTGACAGAGATCACAAGTAGGCAGAGAGAAGGGGAAGGAGGTTCCCTGCTGAGCTGAGAGCCTGATGTGGGGCTCCATCCCAGGACCCCAAGACCACAACCAGAGCCGAAGGCAGAAGCTTAACCCACTGAGCCACCCAGGCGCCCTCTTTTCTTTATTTTTTGTTCCCTTTCCATTAATGGTACTTTTTCTTCCAGTTTCTGCCTTTCAGGTTTAACAAACATCAGTTGATCACCTTCAACTTCAGTTTGCTCAGGCACTGTGCCAGGTGTTTTTTACCCATATCCTAAATATAGCTTTATACATATTTTACATTTATTCTAAATTTAGTCCTCAGAACAACTTGTAATGTAGTATTACAGGAGATCCTCAGCATCCAAAGCTCATTAATGTGAAGGATTGATGGAGAAGTGAAAGTTGCCAAACAAGAGAATATTCATTAATGAACTAAGCATTTACAAAATTAGGCTCTGCTCATGAGCTTTCCCTAATTAACTCAAGCTGTTATCTTTCCCACCCATCACATCAACATCCTTCTCTCTTACTTTCTTGCTAATGTAATGCAAATACAGCACAAACCAAAATGAAATTTTAAACCTTGCAAAAGACGTAAAACTTCCTGAAGTCTATGAAAGTACAAGAGAATGGCTTTAATCTCTTGCAGAATTGTTAACAGATGGGTATTTAGCAGAGGTAACAATTGAAGAAAAAAGGGTATTGACGCAGAGCCACTTTATTTTTTATTTTTTATCTTTTTTTAGATTTTATTTATTTATTTGACAGAGAAAGAGATCACAAGTAGGCAGAGAGGCAGGCAGAGACAGAGGAGGAAGTAGGTCCCTGCTGAGCGGAGAGCCCGATTTGGGGCTCGATCCCAGGACCCTAGGATCATGACCTGAGCTGAAGGCAGAGGCTTAGCCAACTGAGCCACCCAGGTGCCCCAACAGAGCCACTTTAAAAAAGAATTTCAGTAACAAAGAATTAAGGGAGGCCCTTGAAAAAATTGTTGAGGTCTTCAGTAATGACCCACTCTGTGCTCAAGTTGAAAATTTCAAAGCCAGTGAATGTCCATTCACCATACACCATTGTACACATACACATACAGAATATACCACTGTATAGTCAGCAAAGATGCCAAAAATAAAATTAAAGTGTACAGCAAAATCATTAACTATTTTTTAAAAAACTAATTTCCACAAGTTTTAGTTTTGTATTTCTGATTAAGTTGCAGTCAGACTTTTATTTTTTTTACCATTTATTCTGAAATATTCGGCATGTTTTAATAAGGTTCTAGTACCAATTACCGTTGGGTACCAAGGACTTCTTTTATTTACTGCCTTTCACAGTGAAGGTGGCATCAGACTGCCTGGGTATTAATTCAGATATTAGCTCCTATTCCATTCTTGTTCCTCCTCTTTTTGGGGAACAAATTTAGAATTTTGAGTTTTTCTTCTGTCATCTCCTTCTTATTTTCCTTTCCTTTTTTTTTTTTTTAACTTTTTAAACTGTGGCTCACCCTTCTCTAGTTAACTGCTTTTTTCTTTTTTAACAATTTTATTTATTTATTTGACAGAGTGATCACATGTAAGCAGAGAGAGAGGGGGAAGCAGGTTTTCTGCCGAGCAGAAAGCCTGATACGGTGCTCAATCCCAGGACCCGGAGATTATGACCAGAGCCGAAGGCAGAGGCTTAACCCATTGAGCCACCCAGGTGCCCCTGACTGCTTCTTTATAGGCTATAGCCCCCTCTTTTTCTTTACCTTTTTAATGTTCATTTGCATTTTGCTTCATTGCTGATATTTTCAAGTTGAGTTTTATCCACTGTCTGCCTGGCCTTGCCTTGCTCTCTTCTTAATCTCATCATCTGGTATTCAGTGCTTTCTGCTTTAGGTTTTTTCCTCATTTATCCAGTCTTTTTAAAAACTTTTTCCTTTCTTCTCTAATAATTTTTTTCTAATTTTGCATTTTTGTTTTATTCTTTCTTCTGAATACTTACTTCCTATACCTCTTCCATCTGGTGAGAAAGTAGATGTTCCCAGAACCTCTGTGTACTGTAGAAACTTCTGTTGCTAAGACCACAAGTGAGATAAGACCTAAACACTTGTTCTCAAAGGAAGTCTTTCTGTTTTGCTCAGCCTATCTGTGTATTACACCAGGCAAATTGATCTGGGCACTTTCTTCTGTAAACTTCTGTAGGCTGGTATACTTATTTCTGTTCCTCCTTCTACTGCCAATGGTCCTTGCACTAATCAGTGGGTATACACTAATGAAATTTGATTTGGTGTTTAATATTGTAGTTTTACCATAGTGAAAGTCCTAAACTTAGGATTTTTTTAAACAAAAATATTGGGAGAAATGTGGGGAGACCTTAGGGAGAAAAATTTATTCTTTTAGTGGGTTACTTTCTGCTTCAGAAATTTAGAGAAGTATTTTAGGAATTAGGACTGAGCTACAGTTCTGTATTAATTTATAACACTGGTTTTGGTGGAGTAAGGTTAGGTTTAATCAAAATGTGAAGAGAAAAAATTTAAAGCAAGTCACAGATCTCTTTAAAGAAGATAAAGTCTCTTGAATGTTTAAAACTAAGCTAAAATTAACACTTGCCATGTGTGATAGGAACATTGTAGTTGGAAAATGGATGACTAATAGATTTTCTCAGTTTTAATGCTTCTGACTAGAGTATAAATGTGAATGTTTTTCATTCTCCCAAACTGGTACATTTCCCTTTCATTATCTTTTTTGTGTGGGTAAAAGGTAACTCAGAACGTACTTTTTAATCCTTATAAAAACAGAATCTTTGTAAATCAGAGTTTTAGTAATCTCATGTCTTGGTGAAAAGTTATGATTTGGTGAAAAGTTAAACAAAAATAAGCACTTTGGAAAAATGTCTGTCTTCATATCCTCATTAGGAAACTTCTCTTTAATTTTGTAGTCAAATCAGAAAATTAATGCCCGTTGGACCACAGAGGAGCAGCTTCTAGCAGTGCAAGGTATATTAAAGATAAGCAGTTATTGTTGTTAATTATTTAACTTGTCATGAAAGGTGACTTCCATAGTTCTTCCCTTCATTTAGAAATGGATCAAGAAAGGGTACTTATGTTTACCACAAAGTCCTGAAAACCAGGAATTCTGTTTTGTTCTTGTGGGTGTGACTTTACTGAGCCTATATACATTTTGGGTCCTGTACAGCACGTAACACATTCTCAGCCTTAACAATGATGGTGATGACAAGCTCGAACAAGTCATATGGTCTCTGTGTGCCTTTCCTTCAGTTTTCTTGCAGTTGGGTTGATTCCTACTATATTAGTCATTGATAACTCATCATTAAAAGCATAAACTATTACGTATCTCTGGTTTATCCAATTGTTCTGCATAATAGTGTTTCTCTGTATGATAAATGTCAGGTACTGAAAATATTAATGATATACTTAACTTCCAGTGTATCTTAAGAGATGTGCCACTGAATGCTTAGAAACTTGGCTTTAAAAATAAATACATATATATTTATATTATATATATATAAATAATAAAAGAGTTAAGAGATACACTGAAAAAATACATAAAGCCTTTTAAATGCACTAGTATAACTAGAATGCTTTATTGAGTTATATGGCAGAGCACTTTGTAAATTGGATTTTCTCATGTTTGAATTACTTAAGGAAGGGCCAACTTTATATTTTTTATTCAGTGTTGTAGTTGTTTTTTGTTTTTTATTTTTTTATTTTCCATTCAAGATAAACTATCTGCAGGACTGATTGTGTAATTATAAGTTTGGTCTACGATTTGGTTTTTCCTGGCTGAACTCTCCTTGTGTTGAGTACTAATAGCTTTTTTTTATCTAGTTAACCTAGATATATAGTAGGTTATAGTAGTTAACTATAAGTGAGTTGGGCCCCGTGAAACATATAAGTATACTTTGAAAAAATATTTCTAATTATTCAAACACAGAAAACATACTTAACTCAAAAAGGATGTGCAGGTGTCATTTGGATGTGAGAATAATGTAATTAAAGATTGATTAATAGAGGACTTGGCAGTTTGGACTAGAGTGAGTGAGAATACCCTATCAGTGTGATTAGAAACTGTCAGGAGAGTGCCATCAGAATGATGGCAGCCTTCTCGTTGGCCTATACAGCCCAAAACAGTCATTTCATGGACAGAATAAATACTTGATCCTATGGTGGCAGGGTGGTGGAGTGTGCATTGAGCACATCTGTTATTGTGGAACTGTTTCTGAATGAGTCAGAACAAAGTTTAATTAGTTTATAATGTTCAATAATAGCTATTTTAAAATTAGTAACTGCTTAAAATTTAGATTAAAAAATGAGTAGGGGCGCCTGGCTGGCCTAGTTGGTAGAGCATGTGACTGGATCTTAGGGTCATGAGCGCAAGCTCCCTCTTACTAAAAACAATAACAACAAAACAACTGGTATTTTCAGGGGCTGTTTCATATTGATTTAGATCTGTGACTTTGAGCTCTAACATAGTTATTTGGGAAAGCATTGCTTTTATAGGTGTAACGCCTGTGTTTCTGTCCATTGTTGTGTGTGTGTGTGTGTGTGTGTGTGTGTAGCCTGTAGAACTTAACCCTGCTTTCCAGTATTTCAGTTGCATAAAACTTAGTATATCAATCTTGTACTCTGATATGAAAATTATCCCAGTGAAATGATTTTCTGGAGAGACTCATTTAGGAAAATCTGGGCTAATGTTTCTAGAGCATTCAGGATTGTTCTGCAGCGCTACCATGGAATCTTATGCCTGGGTCGAATATTATGCTGAGAGTTGCATTCAGGGGAAGGGACAATGGCAAGATTTACATATGTAATTTGAGCTGTGTATGTGGACATTATCTCAGTTTATAAATATTAAAAGAATATTTATGGATATAATCAGACATTTCCTCCCTGTTGAGATATATTCAATATTCTTATTCACCTTTAGAAAGTAATTTGTACAGAAATATGCATGGTCTTTGGATTTTGAAGGTACTTTCTTGATATGTTACTGTCTTTATTTTAACTCTATATGTGGAATTTTTGTTTCACTTTGGGTTTTTTAGGGTTTTTCCATTTTTGTTTTTTCCTTCTGGGAAAGGGGTTCATTACATAAAATAAAACAATATAGAGCTATTTGTGTCCAAAATAGTTATTTTAGGGAAAACTAAAAAGTGCCATTTTTGCTAATGGGCCCACACGTTTATATAATTCTCAGAAGTGTGTCTTACAAACAGTATAATCCTATAGTAATGCACATGTACCTGAATCTCAGTGTGGTTAAGGGACATAACTGCAGTTTTTATTTTAACATTTAGTTTGCTGTCCAGAAATACCTATCTTAGCAGGCAGTTGTTTTGTTTTTTCTTCTCTTTAATCTTTATTTGTGATAAACTTTATATGGAATTATTATCACTTTCAGTTTTACAAAATGGTAGATCATGTAAGTTTTGATATTAACATTTTAGTTTATAAGCACTTTATATTTAAGACATATTCTGTATATATTCTGATTTAACACTCATTTGTTAGATGCTTTTTTAAGTCTTGTTCATAGTTGACTATTAGAGTGACCTGAAGAGAGAAATACAAACTCTAGCGTCATTAGTGACACTAACAATTTTACTATTAAATAAACTTTTTTATTGTAACTCTTTTAAAACCACATACATATATTAGGATCATTTCCTAGGGCTCAAATATATATTTCCCCCCTTTTTTTCCCCATCTACTTAATACTGTTGTTAACTAAATACTACCATTTAAATAATAACTATTTAAATAAGTGTTATTCATAATAAATGTTTAAATAAATAAAAAACTATTTTTCCTTCTTTCTCCCTTATTTGGGAGGGGGGGAATCATGCCCAGACCAATAAAGGAATGTTTGTACTTGTGTATTTTTATCACTTTATTATGTTAATTTTAGTTCTGAATTTTAGTTCTAGTTATGTTATAACTTCATTAACATTCTCCAAGAGTCCCCAGGTAGGATGTTATAAATGTGCCTAATTTAAACCTCTCTCTGAAAAGTACTTGTTAAGAATGGTATTTCTATACTTTCAATAATCTGTGCCAGCTTTAAGTATCTGAGTTTTCTATTATAACAGATTGGTTAACAGGCAATTAATTATAGTCTTCACAATATGTGTTAATGAAGATATCTCTGTTTATAGCTTGTATCATACATATATAAATATCTTTTCTAATTTGTAGTGCTTTTAGAAATTACTCTAAAATCAGTCTTGATATTGATAAACATTTTTTATTTAGCAAGAATTAAGAAAAGATTAGATTCTGGGTGTATTTTTTTCGTGTAAAATGAAACAATATTTTCAAAAAATAATAATACATTTAAATAATAGTACAAAACATTGACTCTGCAAAGTTTAGAGGGGCAGAAGCCTGGTATACAATATTTATTTTTGGCCTTCTCTTAAATGCATTTATTTCATAATCATTAGTGCTAAAAATAATACACTCTCTAATAAAATATTAGTGCTATTTTAGGGTAAACAACAAGAAACTTTTCCAGTTTTACCAAGATATCAGGTTTAATTTTTAGTTTAGTTTTTTTTTTAGTTTAGTTTTTTTCCCCATACTGTCTGCCTTCTCTTACGAAACAGTAAGTGATAGCAATACATTCAAGTCAGTTATGCTTTCATACTTAAATGTTACCTTCTTTTCCTGTAGTTTATACATTTCATTCATTTTTAGGTTGCAAGCCTAGAAAACTGTCTTCTTTCTAATTTTATCTCATACATTAAGAAAAAAGCTAGAATGGTTCCTAAAGGAGGGAAGAAAAATTTGGCACTTGATTAAAACATAGGGGTTGTAAAGCCAGTACATGAACAATCAAAAGGAAGTGGAGATCAGGAGGTTCATATTTTTCCATTGAAAAAACACTCATTTGCTTTAGAGAGTTTCTTCTATTATAATAGGTATCATAAGAATGGAGACCCAGAAGTATAATTGTCAGCTTTCTGATGCACTTGCTTCAGATAATTCATGATTCGAAATTTAACTTTTAACAAGTATGATGGGAACACAAGACTCGGAGGAGAAAAGCTAGATATTAGAAAGAGAATATATGATTGTTACTTTTAGCTCTTACCTAGATGCACCATTCACTGTCCCACTGCTGTTGATATATATATATATACATATATATATATATGGTTTTTTTTTTTACTTTAGTAGGAATTCTTGAAGAGATTTACAGGAGGTAGAAAGAAATGCATGCTCCCATATGGTTTGAGTTTAACATTAATCTCTTACTGATAGGGAAGAACCACATCTCTGGAGTTTCTAGATGTGGTTGTGTTCTTATTTCAAAAATAGATTTCCTGGTTATACTAAGTACATGCTCACTTTAAGAAATACTGTTATATGAGAAGCAGGAAACAATGTCCCCCCAAATTTTACTGCCTACAAGCAGCTTGCCACTGTAATGTTTTTACTTTTTTGGGCAGGGGGTAGCCCCAAATCAGATTTTATTTTATTTATTTTTTTAAAGATTATTTATTTATTTATTTGACAGAGAGAGAGAGAGAGAGAGAGAGAGAGAGCGATCACAAGTAGGCAGAGAGGCAGGCAGAGAGAGGGGGGCAGGAAGCAGGCTCCTGCAGAGCAGAGAGCCCGATGTGGGGCTTGATCCCAGGACCCTGGGATCTTGATCTGAGCCAAAGGCAGAGCCTTTAACCCACTGAGCCACCCAGGTGCTCCCCAAATCAGATTTTAAAAATAACTTTTTGAACATACCAAAAGCAGATATATCCCTTCTCTGTCAGGGGGAAAAAAAAAGTCTGCTGTTCATGTCCAGCTCCTGAAGTTATAGTCTTACTAGCCAAAGTTTTAAAAATATGAATGTGTGGGTTTTTTTGTTGGGCAGGATGAAGAATACTGTTTGGGAAATGTGGGCTTTTATAAAATGTGATTTTATATTAATTCCCAAACAAAACTTTAAAAGTGTATGTTAAAGATTATAAGGTATCATCTGCCAGCATAAGAAGCCAAGTTGTTTGACTGTAACTTTCAAAATTTGATTGAAAACACTTTTTCCTCTTCCTGGGAGATTTACAGTTTAACTCTTCCAGGATTTTCTAAAATTTCATTCTACTAACCTTTAAAAACTGACCTTTTGCCCCAAGCTGAGAAGTTTAATTTAAAACCATGGTTCAAATGGACCTAACCCTTTTATTACATCTTCAGGAAGAGAAAGAGATTTAATCACTATGTTGATTCTCAGCCTTGCTGATAAAGCAATCAGATGGCCTTACTTACTATAAATTATGAAAAACAGTAGACCACCCTTCTTGCAGGTACAAATTGGAACTAAAGCAAGCTCTGATGCCCTGGTTTGTTAAACTGAGTTGCTCTGCATTGCTACCCCTGCTAGGTTTTCCTCCAGAAGCCTAGCTAGGGATTCTTCTGAAAGAACTGGTCCAGTAAGTCTTCAGTTGGTATTTCACTAGGATTTACCTAGTTATCAGCCACAATATAGAATTAAGAATTCCACCTTCTAAACAAAATACGCTGTTGAACCAGCATCATGGGAAGTGTGAAGGTGATAAAGAAGTTAACTATATGTGACTCTTGTGGTTTGGGGAAGAAAAGTCAATCCTATTTCCTGAGCACTTCCTGTGCACTGAGCATTATATTTCATAGGGCAGTACTTCCCAACTTTTCTCAGCTCATGGCATACAGAAAAAATTATGAAATTTGTCACAACATATTGGGGCAAATGGATGAGACTGCTCTTGTCCAGAAACAACTGTCAAGGA
>RCUC01122524.1:0-15577 GCA_003697995.1 Taxidea taxus jeffersonii
ACTGAGGGTATGTGGTTTCCTGCCTCAAGGCCTGAGAGATCCCCTGAAGTTCAGGTTTCTTAAGTAAACTTCTTCCCAATCTTTTATTTCTTCACATACCCTATTCTGCTTACTGTTCCTTGAATATGCCAGTGCTCACTTTCATTCTGATTGCATTGTCCTTCCACCCACTAGGATGTCACTTCCAAGCCTCAACCCAAGAGAACTTTGCTCCCTCCTCTAATCACAGAGTTGGCAGTCATCTTTATTGTAATACTTATATTGAATTGTTAGTTTCATTTGTGTCCCCAGCAAAGTTTGGAGTTCTTAGGGCACAGGGGCCATGGAAAAAGAATCTTCATTTAATCCAGGGCAGCTGATACAATGTAAGCATCTAGTGGATGTGTCCCAATGCATATCATTAAGGAAACAAGGAGGGAAGCAAAAAGGCCTTGTGGACATGCTGAAGGATAATGGCAGGAATGGGACTATGAGTAGACCCCTCTGATTTCATGCTCTCAGCACCACTGGGAACTGACCGTGTGGGAAGTAAAGATCCCAGGAGGTCCAGGGTTTTCAGAGGCTGAGCCAGAACCAGCAGTAGACTGGGATGCTGGTCTTGTGGAAGGAGTAAGAGCCACATAGGTCTGGGGTCCTATCTTCATTCCACTACTCAGTAGCTTTGTGATCTGCAAATGGTTTCTGTTCTCTGATGCTCAACTTCAGTTTGCCTAACAATGTGGTTAGTGTCTTCTACTTAGAGACCATGCGTTTGGCTCACAGTAGATACTCAATGAATTGTCCTTATTAACATATCCATGGGGTGCCTGGGTGGCTCAGTCCTTAAGCATCTGCCTTCTGCTCAGGTCAGGATCCCAGGATCCTGGGATCAAGCCCTGCATCCCTGGTCCCTGCTCAGCGGGAAGCCTGTTTTCCCCTCTCCCACTCCCCCTGCTTCTGTTCCCTCTCTGGCTGTGTGTGTCAAATAAATAATTTTAAAAATCTTCCAAAACAAACAAACAAACAAACAAATCTATTGGGTTATTGACTTGAGGGCCCCCTGCAGTATCTGTTGCATTGTCTGAGTATTCTGCATCTGCCCTATTGTTGTCATTAGTGACCCAAGCACTGTGGTGACCCCTTTCCATACATTTTCGCATTTGATGTTTTCCTTAATAATCTTTCCTTAATAATCTTTTAAGATGAAAGGTTCTCGTGTCATACATGTTATACAAATGAAGAAATTGGGGATTGGAGAAATTAAGTGACTTGCATAGTATTTCCCATAATAAGTAACTGGGATTTAAAGCCAGCCAGTCCTACTGCAGTCCTACTGCAGAGGACCGTGTTCCTTGCCACAATCCTCTATCTTCTAGCACTATTGGGAAACAACTATGTGTTTTGTGAAGCTGTCCTGACTCTGGAACCTTTAACAAAGTCATGTGGAAAATACAGTTTCTATATTAAAACAAACAAACAAACAAAACTATTTCAGGTCCGCAGACCTACTCAGCAATGGACCACAGGGCCAAGGTAATTCTAATACATTAATATCCCTATACACTTAAATAATGAGACCACTGAGCATAATTTCACGGCAGCATGAAAACTGGTTTAGGAGATGGATTTTTGATGTCTTTCTCTAAAAAGAAATCTATGCTGTTTTTCAATGAAAAAAAGATCAACAATCTAGTATTTTTATTCTACTAACCCATAACCTCCTCAAGGAGAGGTAGCATGTTCTGTTTAATAAAAAGTCATTGTATTTGTCAGCACATTATATTTCCACAGTTCTTTTGTAAACTTATCTCATTTGATTCTCCTAGCAACCCAGCAAGGTAGGCAGGTGGAGGACATTCTTCTGCAGGAAAAGATGAGGTGGCAGGAGTGAGGGGAGTTATCCTAGGTCACACAAGTTATTGGTGACAGAGCTGGGGCTAGAATCCAGGTCTCTTGGCTCAGTTTTCATCTTCTCCCAAATGCCTGTTTCAGTGAGCTCAGACAGCTGCAACAATTTGTACACAATGAAATCTTCAAGGAACGTTGACTGGCTGATTTGGCTCAAAACAATTGAAGATATTTTTCACTATGATTTCCATTGTTTCTCTCAAGTAGCTGAGGAATGCATTATCTGTAGTTTGCCTGGGAGCAGAAAGAAGCAGAAAGCAGATTGTTGATCAGGCTTGAAAGTTGTTTCTTCAGACATCTGAAAAGTTTTCAGAGCAGGGAAGTTGGCTGTTTCTGTTGAGGGCACTTTCCTGATTTGCTCTATCATAGACTCGCCTCTCTTTAGTCATCATGGGATGACTCTCCCTGTAGCTGGTGCAGTGGAGTCTAGCCTCATATTGGAGAGAATGCCCATCCAAACCCCAGGATTTCCAAGATGTAACACCCACTAGAAGGTTCTGAGAGAGTAACAAACTGGGAACATAGTATACTGTTTTTTCAGGTCCTTGATGGAATAATTTAACAGAAGGGTGCCAATTCAGCTTCTGCCTTAGGCTCAGGTCATGATCCCAGGACCTTGGAATCAAGCCTGGCATCGGCCTCCCTGCTTAGCAAGGAGTCTACTTCTCCCTTTTCCTCTTTCCCTGTTTGTGCTCTCTCTATGTCTCTCACTTTTGAATGAATAAATAAAAGAAGAAGAAGAAGAAGAATTTAACAGAGTTCTTTGAAGGGCATGCCACGTGAGCTAGAGATGATTTGGTCATTAGAGCTTAGCCATTTGAACCCAAATTAGCTAGTTTAAATCACAGTACAAGAGACATTTCCAAGATTTTTGGTGTTTTTTTTAATTGTTGTTGTTGTTTTTTTAATTTATAAAATTTCATTAGAGGTCCATTTTCTCTGGTGTCAATCCATCCAAAAGATGAGCACTGACAATTTTCTTTGCAAAAATTTGGGGATTGTAGGTTGATTAAGTCTATTGTGCAGAGTATCAGTGAAGGTTTGGATTAGGGTCACTCTGCCAGTATGTTACCATGCTGTCAGCTGTCCGCTGTCCCATCTACCAAATGGATATTTAATAAAAGCCAATGAATTATACAGCATATGTAGACTTTTGCCTAGAGAATATTCAGGCTGAATCTGCTCATGATTCTATCCCCTGTGCCTGGCACACAGGGGTCAATAAATTTTTGTTTCATGAATGCTGTGTGGTATTGTAGACCTTCGCTTCATGCTCCCCCTGCCTCTCCACTTCACCTGTGCTGCCCTCTGCCCACCTTTTAACACTGGTACATTCCATTACAAGGGTGCCATCTTTTCTATGGCTTCTTGGAAAGCCTCTTCTCCTGCTCCCCATCTCCTACTTGGTGATCTTATTCATCCTATAAATCCAGATCACACGTTTTTCCTCTGTGAAAGCTTTTGTGACACCTACTCAAGTCATAGTTCACAGCATGCCTCTCTCTTTGTAACTCTCTTCCTTGGGGAGCACACTTCCATGGTCATAACTAACAGACCTCATTGTTATATACTTGTAGTAGTGTTGCGGCTAGACTGGGAAGACATTGGGCAGTGAGGCCTCCCCCCATCCCATCCCAAAGATGTCGCCAGAGGCTCTTGGTCTCGTCAGGAGAAAAAATTCAAGGACAGACACAACATGGTGGACGAGTAGCACAGGAAGGAACATTTATTAAAACGAAAGTAACTCTTGAGATGTGAGGGCAGGTAAGCTCTAGGGAGAGATGTGTCCCCTAGGGTTTGGGTTTCTATCTTTTATTGTCAGGTGTTAACAGTGAGGTGGAATATTCTTTACCTGAGTCAGGGATTTCTTGGAAGTAAGGTTACAGGTTTTCTTTTCTTTATTTGGTCAAGAGTTTTCTGTCATGGGACCCTTAGGGAGGAGATTTTAGTATATTAATAATGTAGTATGACAAAGGAATAATGTGAACTTTGGCCTACTTTGTTGGCCATCCTGTGGGTCTCTGGTTTGATCTGGTTTCTTGCAGTTTTGCTGTGGAGCACTGCCAGGGCAGGCCTCTAACTTCCTCATGGTTGGCCATGACTTCTCACTGTTGGCCTCCAGACATCCTGCTAGAACCTCATTAACTGCCTTCTCTAACAGGAGCTCTGAGTTCTCTTAGGCTGCCATCCCCAGTGTAGGCCCTCTGTTTTCCTCACACTGGAGTGGTTCCAGCAGTGGTGGGCACACAGTAGACACTTGATAGTTCCTGGATGGGTTGAAGCAAGGAAGGAACACTGTGTGCAGCCCCAAGGTATTAGACTTACAAACAACTTTATGGAAAGAGGAAGGAGATCTAGTCTTTTAAATTCCAAGAGCTGAATTTGAAGAGACCCTCCTGTGCTATTGGAGAGAGTCTTCAGAGAGCACTAAAGGCAGCAACACTCCAGAGCTGGGAAACACTAAAGATTCTGCCTGATGTTCATGGTGATAATCATAAAAATGATTCACATCTATTCCATATTCCATACCCTTCCCCATGATTACATTAACCCTTGGCATGCCACAGGCTGGTCCTTGTTCAGCTTCCTTGCTTGGTTTGAGAATATTCTACATTGAACCTGACTTTGGTGATAGACTTCAGTAACATTTGCCTAGACTTTGTCTGGAATTCTATAGCCTAGTTTGGGACTCTCTTATACTTGTTTCCATAAGTCCCTGGGCTGCTTCTTTCATAATGAACTAAGTGCGTTTTTAGGGTCACACTTCATTGCACTTTGCCACAGTGACGAGCTTAGTTCCTGCACAGTGACCCCCCAGACCCCCACCTCCCAGCCTTTTCACTGCAACAGAGGAGGACCATAGCGGGCTCTTTGCTGCCTGGCATTGAAGTCTGAGAGCATTTTTCTTAGATAAATGAATCTGTATCAGGAGGGCTATTTTTACCAAGGGGATTCAAATCCCTGCTGAAGTCCATGCATTTTAAATACCACCAGGAGGTGCCTAGTGCAGAGCATTGGTTGGGGAAAAAAAATATTGTAGCGTGAAAATTTTACACAAATAAAAATGAAAGTGGATGTCTCTTTTGTGTTACGTTTCTCTCTTAACTCCCCTGCGAGGTAGGTGCCCTTCTCATTTCAGTTTTATGAAGGAGGGAACTGAGGAGGCTCTGGAGAAATTTAGTCATTGGCTGGAGGTCACATAGCTGGTTAATGACAGCATCAGACCTTGACCCAAGTCTGTCTCCAGATTTTATGATATGACATCACCTGGTACTTATTGAGGTGATATATCTTAAATTGGTCAGAAACCATCAATCAATAGGACAAGGATACTTTATAAAAGAATCCAGTTTGTGGTCATTTTTGAAAGGTCTTACTTAAAAGCAAAAGTTGGAATAAAGGTTTGGGTTTTTTTTTTTTCTTTTTTAAGTTTCCTCTCTCCCCCCTGCTCTGCAATTCAATACAGTTTTGCATGACTTGCTTGAATACAGTTAGTATGCCTATCAAGGAAACTCTTCTACAGGTAAAACACACATGAGCACAGGAGACTCTGGTTCTGAGATCTCTTTTAATACTTTGAAGTTCATTCCATAGCTGTTTATGAAGAGCCTTTGTTGTGTGGGGAGTATTCTGCCAAGTTTCTGTAGCACGGCTGTGCACCAGGAAAAGACAGACGTGCTTCTGCCCTCAAAGAACTTACCCTCTAGCATTTTACTTGCTGTACCTGAAAAACCTGCTGGTAAAAAAATACCATTAAACTTCCCATGTTTATAGAGTATAGACATCTGTGCTATTCTTCTTGTACTGTTTTGGTACCATTCAGTCAGCAAACATTTGTTGAAGACTCGCTGTCTTCTTGACACACAGAGGTGATGACTACATGACCTGTGACCTTGAATAGATATGTTCAAAGGGAAAATTGCTGTAGAGTCTGTGAGCACTGTATCAGTAGTACGCAAATTTATTTTGGGGGGTTGAGTGGATGGGGTTACAAATTCTGCTGGGGGGAGGCAGGACAGGAATTGGGAAAGTCCCCAAATGGTGTGAGCTGACCCAGTCATTTCAGTTCATTTTCAGAGTCATAGCTCAGAACCATATATTTTATTATGTTATATAAGGCGCAACTGTCATCTACTATTCTGATGTTAATTTTACGTGATAACTGAATGACATATTGCTAAATGATACCCAGCAGAGTATATACCTTTAGTATTCATGGATTTAACATCCATGGTTTTGAGTACTCAAGAACTATTTTGAGGGTTCTTGATATGAGCAGTTCCTAATTTTGCTAAGAATCTGCTTTTAAATCACCTGGCTTTAAACCGCTTCATGGAAGCAAAGGATTTGTAAAATGAGTGAGTCTAGCTGACTGCCCAGCCATCACACCTGAACTTGGCTTTGCTGTTCTCCTATGTGATCTTTTTGTTTTTTAAAATTTACTTATTTATTTTAGAGAGAGTGTGAGTGCACACACATGCATGCAGGGGGGTGGGACAGAAGGAGAGAGAAGCTCAGGCAGACTCTCCACTGAGCATGGATCCCAATGCGGAGCTTGATCTCATGACCCTGGGATGGGAACTTGAGCTGAAACCCAGAGTTGGTCACCCAAACGCCTATCTCTCTGTCACCTTGAGTCATCTTGTATACTATTAGCAAAGCTTTGATTGCTTTTTGGAAGTGACCATCATTTGAAATATTAAATCTTGAGAAATTTAGAAAGTAGCTAACTTGTGTTGGAAGAGGAAGCACAGGAAATATTTCCTCTCAGAAAAGTGATAGCCTAGAACTAGAAAAGCCTGTAAAATCATTTGAGACTTGATGTATTAATGCAGAGTATCCATTCCCTTCACAAAAGATACAGAGGCCCAAATGATACAGGGGCCAAAAGATACAGAGATGTTCGAAATTAGATTGGGACTATCCTAACTAATATGCTATAATAGGGCAAATAATGTTGTAAAATTCAAAATTAAGTAAAGTTGTAAAATTCAAAATTAAGCCTCCTTGGGCTTTCATATTCCACACTATACCCACGGACTGAGAAAGTACCTCTAATGTAGTAAATGCTCCATATGTATTTGTTGTCTGGAATTAAAAAGTCTTATGGACATTAAAATGCAGATTAACATCAAATGCATTACATATTTATTTTTTCCTTTAAGGATCAATTCCCAGAGATTTTTACTGGGCTATATAACATGACTTTAGATGAAGTTATGATATGATTTAGTTTAATTTGAGGTGTCTTGTTATCTGTAGGGTATTTGTTTTCTTTTAGCAATGTATCTGTGTTGTAGATGAAAAATGCCTGTACTTAGGACAGCACTGATTCTCTAAAATGCTTGCTGACATGATTAGGCTGATTGTAAAAGAAATTTGGAGAAAAATATGATGAAATGTTTCAAAATAGTGACATCTGTTAGCTCACATTCAGTGCCTACTGTGCATTTTTCCTTTGTGTTTCTCTCTCTTCCTGAAAATATCTTTCCCCCAAGTTTCCCCCTTATCAGAACAAAGTGGTAAGAAGTAATTTTTTCAAGCCAAATGTGACAGAACACACATCAGCATTCAGGAATGAGGTTTTTGCAATAGGTAATAGTGTAATCGGTTTTGCCAGCAGCAGAATGTACAATCCTATTAGAGATGGGGAGAAGGAAAAGTATCACCTTAATTTACCTCTAGGCAATAGAGCAATAACTTGGGGTGCCTAGGGCTGCCTGTGTAAAGATACTTTAATCATATAGTAAAAACATTTTTAGTCTGCTGTCTGCTTTAGATGAGGGAAGACTCTCCCAAGTTAATAAATGAAATTCATTCAGCATACAGTCTGGCAATGATGATATGCTATTCTTAATCTTTGTCAACATTAAATCTGTTAGAGAAATTTAGCAGACTAGAATGAGATCAGTTTCCCCCCTATATTCCCTTTACAAATTGAACTGCGGCCTTTGGATGGGGCTGATATGGCACAAAAAGGAATTGCTCCAAAAGGAAGGGGAGTCAGGGCCTTATTCCACAACCTTGAGACAGAAGCTGCTTTCTATTGTCTTGCACCTTTGGGACTGAACTCATTATAGTAACCATCAAAGTAGAAAGTCTTCAGCTGGGGGTATTTCTCATGTTTGCTTTCTGGCTGTATGGGGAATGTGATCTTTAATTAGTTCAGGATATAAAATATTGCAGAGAATTTCCCAGGCACACTCTGCATTGTCATCCAGGTCAGCAAATGCAATTCTGTTTTAATTGTGGCTGAGCTATTGTCTTAGACTGGTATTCCTAGAGTGCCTTTTACCAATTAATGGTAATATACTACTGGGAAATCATGTTGCCTTATGGAAGCCCTGAAATAGCAATGCACTAATAGTCTGTCTATTAATAGTAATACAAAGTCAAGGACCTAATGCCATTAAATGGTGGTATTCATGTGTGAAAGCCTTCTAGTAATTACCATAAGGAATGTCACCCATCAGTGGCTTGTGTGTATATGCGTGTGCACATATGTGTTTTCTTCCGGTCTCTTTCTCTTCTTTGTGTTTTCCATTGGGCTCTTTTCTGCTATGAATTTCTATTTTCTGCCAACTCCATGATTGATTGGGTTCAAGGAAGCAACACATGCTAGTTGTTGCCTTTGAACCTGCACTTCAGATGTGTGGCATTTTATTTCCTCTCCTGCCTCTTGGCTTATCATCAATTCTAGCAGTGAATTTTGACATGTGCAAATTAATAATCATTCAGTCAAAATGAATATGATGACCTTTGTGCCCACACAGTGTTCTAAAAAGAGAAGGATGTGGCACTCATGAACTCATGGAGTTTACAATTTAATGAGAGAAGCAAAAATGTATGCTTTTATGTGTATATATATTTTTCCATCTGTCTCTCATAGTCTGTCAACTTATTATAGTCTAGTGTAACCACATGCTTTTTACATTTGCATGTGATATACTCCGGAGAATAATAGTTAATTTTATGCAAGGCAGAATTAAGAATTGAAGTGACCTCTCTAGGATGCAAAGCTGAGCCAAGTATTACAGGGATAAAAATAAAACTTTAATTGAGGTCCAGAAATGTGATTATAGAAATGCAGGATAGAAAGATTGGCCCAGCACTTCATTTGAAAAAATACCTTGATGTTTTAGTGGCCAAACCCTGGAGGTGAAGCAGAGTGTGAAGCAGTTTATTTCCAAGAAGCCTGATGTGCTCTGAGGACAGTGATAGATAAGTATGGGTTTTAAATGAACCGGTTTTTCAATACTCTGAACAAGCCACATGCCTCAGGAGTATTCCACTAAGGAAAATGTTCAGAGTGAGTACCATGCAGGAGAAAATGAACAATATGGGAAGAAACAGGTAAGAGCCATCCCATGAAAGTGAGGTCCAAAGGCAACTCAGAATGTTGACTCCAGAAAAGCAAAGGGAGAAGGGAGATAAATCCTTTCGTGTTTTTAGGACGTGTGAAATAGCAGAAGCTGAATACATAATCTGTGTTGTTTCAAGGGGTCAAGGTACAGGCAGGCAAATATATGGGCTGACTCCAAAAAAGAACCTAACAATCTTGACGCCCTCTTGGTAGAACAGAAAGGCCCAGGAAGTAGGGAGCCAATGGGGTTTCAGTCTTCAAACCAGACCAAAAGGATGCTAAAAATTGAGGCCTGCCATAGGAGGGTGCTTGCATTCAATGATCATGATATACTTCCTATGTTAACAGTCTCAAGACATGCCAAAGCTTATTAATAATGTGACCATGAAAAAGTCACTTAAACTTCAAACCCGTTTTCTTCACCTTTAAAATAGATTTAGTACAGTGCCATAAGTACACTGTAATAAGCACTTAATAAAAGGTAGCTATTACTGTTCTCACCATATATACCAACTCTTCCTTTTTTTGCTTTAGCCTGAGAAGTAAGTTGAAGATCAGCTCGTGAGGGCCCCTGGGTGGCTTAGTGGGTTAAGCATCTGCTTTTGGCTCAGGTCAAGACATGGGGCTCCTGGGACTGAGCCCTGCCTTGGGGTCCCTGCTCAGCAGGAAACCTATTTCTCCCTCTATCTCTGTCCCTCCCCACTGCTCATAGTCTGTCTCTGTCTCTCACATAAATAAATAAATAAGTAAATAAATAAATAAATAAAATCTTAAAAAAAAAAAAAAACAACCAGATGGTGAACTCCTGGTCAATTTCTCAGCTGAACATCAAGAAGTTTGAGTCAGAGAGTGGAGCAACAACAACAAGTTCCAAACTACTTTACTTAGTTATTCCCATAGGACTTGGGAAGTAACATTTGATTCTTATATTTTGGAAATTTCCTGATTATAATATTCATGTTGCCTTATAAGACAATAGTAACAATTTTAAAACAATAACATTAATAACAATAGTTGCTAACACTTAGTGAGTGCTTATTAGGTACCAGGCACTGTGCTAAAAGCATTTTAACAGTAAACAATTATGTTCCTTATATTATCATTATAACAAGTGAATTAAACACATGATATTCTTTAAACCTCAAGTAACTTTATGAGGTGCCTTCCCTATTTCAGACAAGGAAACAGGTAGAGAAGTTGTTACTTGCACAAGGGCACATCACTAATAAATGTCAGAAATAAAATCAGGAATTTTCACAGTGCTTCCTGAATTCAGCAGCTCTTTCCCACCTTTTCTGGCCATGAGCCTCAGTAAGAAATACATTTTGTTTCACAGCACACCGCACTCTCTCTCTCTCTCTCTCCAAAGCACCGTTTATCCTGATAAACCCATTCCAATTTTCCTATTCAGTTGCATTTCATTTTACAAAATACACAATTTATTAAATTGATTTTACATCTTACTAAGTGATCCTTACTAATTGTAATTTAAAAAAATAAGGCACACTGTTCTTTAGGAATAAAAATTCTATGCATTTGTAGGAATGCATAGAATTCCTGTAGGAATAAAAATTCTATGCATTTGGATAAATTATAGTACTCATGTATGTAAAAGGATTTACTTCTTACTCTTTTGAGATGGTCCCATGAAATGGTGTCATTTCCTAATAGCAGAGGTTATGGTGAAGGAGAAGCACATTATATGAATCATGTTGTCCAAATGAATTACCGCTGTCATCTGAATTAAAACAGATACGTTGTTCCAAATCAGAGTCCTAAGTGACTTGAACATTTCCATTGGAGATCGTGAATTATTATGTAATGGAAGCTAAATAGTTGTAGTTTTTCATTTTAAAACAGCCATAGCTGTCAGGTCCAGATCATACACAAAAGCCAAATTGTGCCATGAAAAATACTGTGTGAGGGCCAGAGAGCCATACAGATTCCATGAACGGGCCAGGCTTCTTGGGAGGTCAGTGCTCAGACCTGGGCACGGAGGGAACAGGTCTCACTTCTTTTCGTGATTTTTTTCCCATCCATGTCTTTTGGATGCTTCTCAGTGACTATGCCTGTTTGTTTAAGGGGCATTTGAAACCTTTCTGGTTTCTGCTCAGGGCTCGGCTCTGATAGCAGAAACAGAAGTAAGGTATCCCAAAGGTCTGTGGGTTGTGAACAATTGTTACTTAGGACTTTAATATTGGTTCTCTGCAGGAAATCATGCAAATGGCTGATCAGCTCTAGGCAATAAAATAAAGCATTTTTACAGCCGATTTTTTAAAATCATATGTTGGCCATTGTCTTTGAAGCATTCCTTTAACTGGCTAGGAATAAATACATTATATTTTTGCCTTTTCTTCCTTGCTGTTTCTTTTAGTACAAGAACGTCCTGGTGGGCTCTACAGTCTTCCTGACGAGATTTCCGTGGGATGGCTCAGTGGGTTAAGTGTCTAACTCTTGATTTTGGCTCAGGTTATGATCTCAGAGTCATGGGATCAAGCCCCACGTAAGGCTCTGCACTGGATGTGGAGCCTGCTTGAGATTTTCTCTCTCCCTTTCCCTTCCCTTCCCCTCTCGCCCACTTAAAAAAAAAAATAATAATAATAAAAAGATTTACCTGTTGGTGTGTTGCCTGGCAGGACATTTCTGTTAACTGCACTTCACACTGTGGCTGCAGTTCAGGCATGTGTCCCTATTGTCCAATACACATTTGCTGAGTGATGATGTGTGGATTATGTGTGTCAGGGACAGAAAACACTGAAGATGCATAAGACATTGGCCCTTTTAAGACACTGTGGACTGCCTGGCTGCTCAGATGGTACAGCATGCAACTCTTGATCTTGGCGTCGTGAGTTTGAGCCCCACATTGGATTAGAGTTCACTTTTAAAAACTTATTAAAAAAAAAAAAAACAGAAAAAGAAGACATGCAATAGAGGTGTCATATATTTAAAGAAAACTGCAAAATAGTATGTAAATGCCAAAATGATGGTAGGTATAAATTATATATATGTATATATATATATATATGTATATATATATATATATATATATAAATATAGTGAAATAGTGACCACATCTGTTTGCAAGGTTGATCACTTCACATAGTGACCAAAGTGCTCAATTTGTATCTTAAACGTGAGGAAGAGTGGTTATTCCAGCCCGAGAGAACAACATAGAACAATTTTGGGGTGTCTAGAGTATCCAGGTAGTGAGACAGGGAGTGGGAGGAGGCCAGGGTGGAGAGAGGAATGGACGCATCATGGAGATGGCCATGGGTAGTGCAATGGAGATTGTCCAGGTTCCCTTACTCTCTCGTCTGAGCCGACTCTGGATGCTGGAACACCCATCTGATAGCTTTCAGGCCAAGTTTTTGCAGAGACTGAGTCTGTCTCGTGCTCCCTCTGCAATTGTTCTTGGACTTGCTGAGACTTCCTTTTGGAGACTAAGCAGACAGTCCCCAGACTCATGACTTTGGGGGTCTGTTTCTATTTCTGGTCCCAGCTCCTGTTTCTGTAGCAGATGCATTTTTGAGGAGCCAAAGCTGAAAGTGTGCACCGCTGCCTTCTCTGGTCTGTCTCTGCAGTGGGGTGAGGTTATAGATCTCTACCTACTGCAGCTTATGGGTTATGTGAATGCTGTGCCAACTGGGGAGAAGCTTAGATTTTCTCAGCTGGGCCTCCTGCTATTTTAATTAAACTTTGCTTTTAGCAGCCTTTCCTGTTTCCACTCTCCTGGGGCTAACTAGGTGGGTTTTGTTTTTGGTTTTTGTTTTTTTTTGGCTTTCAACTCATTGCCACATGTTGGACACTGTGAATGGATGTAACAAATTATAATAATTCTCAGCTGGGCACTTCCAAAGGTAGAAACACCATGCACTAGTTGAACAAATATTTATTGTTCATGTACTATGTCTACAAGCTAGCCAGTGCTCTGTAGGTGCTGGGGTCTGTTGAGAAAGACAGGCAGGATCCTCTCTGCCTTGGGGGATATTACAGTCTAGCGGGGGAGATAGGACATTAACCCCATAATCAAGATCACATATGGTGAAACTCATTGCTCAGAAATGTAGCCACTTCTGTGGCTACAAAGCATGCCTAAGATTTTGAGCAGGCTGTTGCTGGTCAGAACTAACTCTGAAATCAAAAATCCCCTACCCAACCTATAGCCTGGAATGATCTCCTGAAACTCCAGACTATTCCTGCGTTCTCTTTTAATACCAACTTTCCTTGTTGTTCCTTTCTGGTGCAGCCTCTTGTAGGTACCTGGAATTTCATCTCTGTTCAACCTGAAGTGTAGATACGTGAAAGGAGGAAGAGTGAATATAGCAACGTCCTGGGAGAACCCAGGAGCCATCCTTTCTGGACGCCTTTCCTTTTTTCTCTTTGATCCTAGTTTACCCATATTATCTGACCAAGATGCTATTCTAAGTTTAAGCTAAAACTTTTTATGTTGAGCAGTAGTTTTCGGATACCAGTCTCAAACATTTTTAGCATAGCGAAACAACTTTCCTTTAGATACTGGATGTTTATCAATAATGTACATACATTGTCTCTACCTACCATCAAAATTCTTCATTCAACCATTCACACACATTTTATTTTTTTTCTCAAAGATTTTATTTATTTATACACAAGAGGCAGAGAGGCAGGCAGAGAGAGGGGGAAGCAGGCTCCCCACTGAGCAGAGAGTCCAATGGGGGGCTTGATGCCAGAACCCTGGGACCATGACCTGAGCTGAAGACAGAGGCTTAACCCGCTGAGCCACCCAGGTACCCCAATTCACACACATTTTAAACAATATGTTGATATAATATTTATATTCTGTACTATTTATATTTGTACTTATATTCTGTAATATTTATATTCTGTACTTTTCATTTTGTGTTGAATCTCAGTAGTAATTCAGATTCCCCATTGTAGCCCTCCCCCTTTTTTGGAATTCCTATAATAGTTGTTTCTGACTCAAATGCATATGACTTAGCTTCACATCATGGGCATATCTCAATTAATATTCTTACCAAGGGGTAAAAATGAGACATGATTTTTCATCTCCATCTTGAGGAAACAGCACAGCCATTTGTCCACGAATCTCAATAATTTGTTCTAAAACTAACATTTACCTGTATTGCTATTTACAGAGCTTAGAATGGCTAAGCACATTTAAACAAACGTTTGGAAAGAGCTATCCTATCTGCAGCCTGAAAGTGCAACAAAATAGTCTCACAATGCTTTTTCTCCTGCTTTTTCACTTTCTCAGGGCAAGTCAGCCGCTCGTCTTGTCCCAAAATGGCAGCCTTGTGCCTACGCGCTGTGAATTTAAGGGCTGTAACTAGATGAGGATTTGTCTTTTGTTTTCTTGTCAAAGCTTGGGCTAACAGAGTGAGTTAGTATTTGCCTGTGTCTTGTCAGTGCCTCTGGTACTGTCCACAGAGCAAGTGGGCACATTTCATCTCAATTACGAATAGAAGATGAATACGGGGTAGTGTGTGTGTGTGTCACAGGTTAGAGCCATTTAATTGGATGAAATGCGAATGAAAATTGGAAAACAATCCAAGATATCTATAGAAGATGAGAAAGGGAGAAACTCAATTAGAGAAAACCATACACTTTCCTCCTTCTGGGCCCTGGTTTCTTTGCCCTATTGTAGTTGCTTATTTGGTTTTAAATGGAAAAGCAAAGAGTTTATTGTTTCCATTGTGAAGAAAGGTAAGGTGGTTTCAAGGATTTCATTCATGTGCTCTAATGCTTATGTATAGTCTCTATAACCTAATCGACCTAACTTAATTACCTAAGTATAGCATTGTCTGTGATTTTGACAACGCTGGTCAAAGGAAAAAGCAATTTTGTGAGATTTAACCTGAAAGGGTGAAAGAGAACTGAAGTTCTGTTATGGTGCTTTTCCCATGATAGGCTTTTATCAATTTGTCATAATAAATGTGAGTCCGGGTTTGTAGCTCAGAAATAGGAAAAACAACAATACTAAACTTAGACCCAGATCCATCTTCCTTCATTTGGTGTGTGTTTCCCTTTTGCCACCCAGAATGTGTTTTAGCCAAGGGAAGCAATTCAGCTATTTTGGTATCAGATGTGCAGTTATCTGTGTAACCTCAGTAAAAATATCTTCTCAGTAAACATCAAATCAGCTGTGAAAGTCAAGAATGCATTCACTTGAGAAAAGAGTAACTGAACTGTATGCTTTCATTATTTTATTAGGAGGTTCTGAAGGCTGCTGCTCCTTCTGGGGTAGGAGGTATGAGATTTCTGTCTGGGTGGATGCCTCTTTCTTCAGTTCTTATATTCTGATATGGGAGAAATTAAAAAAAAAAAAAA
>RCUC01122528.1:0-35140 GCA_003697995.1 Taxidea taxus jeffersonii
TTTCTTTTTCAGTAGGGGTCAAGGTTTTCCTATTCTTTGCATAGATGCTAATTTTTTAAATTGGAAGCCAGACATAGTAAATTTTAAATATTAAATTTTGGGTGCTGGAAACTTTTTGTATTCCTATATCCTTTAGCTTTGTTCTGGAATTTGGCTAAGTTAATTGAAAACAGTTTGATCCTCTGGCCATGTTACATAGGACAATTGCAGCATCTAGTCTCATGATAATTTTGCCATAAAGTAAAGCAAATTCTTCTAAAGTACTCTACAAGATGTCCAATGAATAATGCCCAGGCAATTCCCAGTCCTGTGCTATTTGGTGACTATTCCTTTTATTCCACTCCAGTAATTCTTCCTGCAGAAGTCAAGTAGTTTTCTACAATGTTGTACTTATTTTTTAGCTGACTATTCAGAGAATACCCTTCTACAGTTTTCCACAATTCTCTCTCTCTGCTCAACTCTCTTCTTTGAACAGCCAGCCACCTTGGCCTCCACTCCCCAGATTCCCAGTACCATCTTTCCAACACAGGAGAACCAGACTCTACTTGTGTGCCCTGACTGCAGCACCTCGTGCAAACTTTCTTCCAGCACTAACTGGGGATAGTGGTAAAGCTCACCTGATTCCTTTCCTGTTTCTGAGGGATCATTAACTTTGGCTGCCTGTCCAATATCTCAAGAAGTATTTTTCATTTTGTCCCATTTCTTAATTGTTTCAAGTAGGGGCAATTAAATTGGGTCATTTTTAGAGTAACCAGTCATCCCAGTTTGCCCAGGACTATACTGGTGTTTGTACTGAAAGTCCCATATCTCAAGGAAGCCCTTTTGTCCTGGACACATTCCAGGATAGCTGGCTACCCTACTCACTGTTACTCCATTTCTGCTTGATGATAAAGTTTCTTTTTTTATTAAAAAAAATATTTAAAGGATAACTTGCCATTAAAGCAAAATTAATAAAAGTACACTATATGATTTATAACATATTTAAAAGTAATAAGGCTCTTACACTGTGAAATTATAATATCACTTGAATATAGAATTTAACAAGTTAAATAGAAATCTAAGAGCAAGTAAAAGAAGGTAATATAGTCAATAGACCAATAAATAAAATTAAGCATAAAATATGTTCAATTAATTCAAAGGAAGGTTAAAAAAGGAAGTAAACAGATACAAAGAACAGATGGGAAAAAGAGAAAATAAATAACCAGATGGAAACTTAAGTCAACCATACTGATAAAACATTTGCTTTAAAAGACCCAAACACATTAATTTAATGGCAGACACTATCAAATTGTATTAAAAAGAACCTAACAACATGTTATCTATAAAAAACATACTTAAATACATAAAAAACTTAAATACATAAAAATCTATAAAAAACATACTTAAAATACAACATAGGTAGCTTAAAGTAAAAATATGGAAACAGTGTATCACAAAACCACTACTGAAAAGTAGTTTTTAGAGGAACATTTATAACATCAAAGGCTTATCTTAGAAAAAAATTATCAGGGACGCCTGGGTGGCTCAGTTGGTTAAGTGACTGCCTTCGGCTCAGGTCATGATCCCAGCGTCCTGGGATCGAGTCCCACATCGGGCTCCTTGCTCGTCGGGGAGCCTGCTTCTCCCTCCGCCTCTGCCTGCCACTCTGTCTGCCTGTGCTCGCTCTCTCTCTAACAAATAAATAAATAAAATCTTTTAAAAAAATAAAAAAAAGAAAAAAGGAAAAAATTATCAACTGAGTTATTTAAGTTTCAACCTTATGTAACTAGAAGAAAAGCAAATTAAACTATAAGCAAGCAAAATGAAGGAAAAATAAAGAGCAGAAATTAATGAAATATCAAATGGACAACAGAGAAAAATCAATACAATGAAAAGCTACTTCTAGGATCAATGAAAACTGAAAAACCTCCAGACAGACTTCTCAAGAGAGAAAACACAATTATCAATATTTAGAATTAAAGAGAGGTTATCACTAAAGATCCTTTAGACTAAAAGGATAATAGCAATTATTAAGAATATCTGTCAATAAATGAAATAAATTCCTCGAAAGACACAAACTACTAAACTCCCTCAAGAAAAGTTAGTGAACCGGGGAGCCTGGGTGGCTCAGTGGGTTAAACCTCTGCCTTCTGCTGAGGTCGTGATCTCAGGATCCTGGGATCGAGCCCTGCATGGGGCTCTCTGCTCAGCAGGGAGCCTGCTTCTTTCTCTCTCTCTCTCTGCCTGCTTCTCTGCCTACTTGTGATCTCTGTCTATCAAGTACATAAAAAAAATAAAATAAAATAAAAAAAAGTTAGTGAACCTGAATGGCTTCATACCTATTTAAAAAAAAAAAAAAAGAATCTGTAGTTAAAATCTCTCTCCCAAAGAAAATTCCAGGCCAGATGTCTTCATAGGTAAATTCCACCAAAAATTTAAGAAATAATGCCAATTTTACATAAACTTCCAGAAAATGGAAGAGGAAAAAGTATTTCCCAACTCTTCAGAATGATACCAAACCTGACCCTAAGATAACTATAGGCAAATATTCTCATCACTATAAATCAAAAAAATACTTAGCAAGATTTAAACAAATTGAACCCAGCAATATAGTAAAAGGATACCACATCATAAGTGGAGTTTATCCCAAAATGCAAGATTGGTATGGCATTTGAAAACCAACCAATATGAATTAATGATATTAACTAAAACAAAAAATAATTATACGATCAGCTCAATAGATGCATGTCTTTGGAAGAATTACACATCTGGTTATGATTTAAAACAAACAAAACAAAATCTCAACTAACTAGGAACAGAAGGGAAGTTCTTCAATCTGTAAAGACATTTATGAAAAACCAACAGTTAACATTATACTTAAAGGTTAAAGGTTAAATACTTTCCATTTAAGACTAATGTACACGCTCACTAATTCAATACCATGTTGCACTGTGGGTCTTGACAGAGCAATAGGGAAAGAACAAAAATAACATGCATGATTCAGAAGGGAAAAATAAATCTGTTTATTGAAAAGCAATGTTAAAAAAAACCCTAAGGAATCTATACGAAATGTACCAGGATGAACAAAAGAAGTCACCAAGGTCACATAATACAGGGATACTATATAGTAAAATAAATTGTATTTCTATAAAATAGCAAATTAGGGGCACCTGGGAGGTGCAGTCAGTTAAGCATCCAATTCTTGGTTTTGGCTCAGGTCATGATCTTGGGGTTGTGGGACTGAGCCCCATGTCAGGCTCTGCGCTCAGCATAGAGTCTGTTTAAGATTCTCTCTTCCTCTTATTTAGCCCCTCCCCCCACTGTGCACACATGCTCTCTCTCTCTCATAAATAAATCTTTTTAAAATAATGATAATAAAATAAAATAGAAAATTATTAGAAAATTGTCTTTAAAATCCCATTTGTTCCAGTATGAGGAAACACTGTAGAATTTTTTGATAACTGAAAACAGTGAAGGCTGCCTAGGACTATGTCTCCCAAGAAAGAAAGAAGATGACTTAGAAGTGTGGATAATTTGAAGAACTGCTCTTGATTATGGAGAAAAAAAGTGTGGATAATTTGAAGAACTGCTATTGATTATGGAGAAAAAATAAAGGTGCCTTTTAGGACCAGGTGGTTAAGGGATAAAGAAATTAATTGGAAAGTTAAATTCCTGCAAAACAAAAAAGAAAGCCACAAATTCAGAGGCCACACAACCCTTACCTTGGCCACCACAACTTTACTGTTCTCACAAAAAAGAGACCATAAAACCAGAAAACTTACAAACTACACCAATGCCAGAAAAAGGAAGAAAAACAAAATAATGACACTACACAGTTATTCCTAAAAAATCAGAAAACATAACAAAAAAAATCAGGAAACCAGATAGAACATAGCTTAACCAATGAAAATTCCCCTGAAAAATATAACCATGGAGAGGAAACTATGACAACTCTCCAAACAATAAATATAGCTAAACCAACATTTAAAGAGTTTTTAAGAACTACCTTAAATCAGAAATTCAATTAAAAATAGAAATGGATATAAAAGAGGAAGAAATGAAAAAAGAGTTAACTGAACTATGGAAGGAAATGAAAACAAGCCCTGAAATGGACACTGAATTATAAGATATCCAAGGAAAAAGGATACCCTTCACAATTTAATGAGGCATTAAAGCAAGGTAGAAAAACAACCAAGAAAACGATAAGGTGATTCAGAGAGAAATAAAGAGGGTCAGAAATGGAGAACCTATTTAAAAATATAATCCAAGAAAACCTCTTAGAAATAAAATAATACCTTTGTACCCCCTCCCAGTCACTAGTTGCTATGCCCCAAAAGTAATCACTTTGCTGACCTATATAATACAATAAAACAGCTTTGCCTGGTTTTGAAAATTAGGTAAACTGAGTCAGTGTCTTATTTATATTTGGCTTTCTTCTCTCCACACTGTGTATGGGAGAGCCACCATATTGTTCCATACAATTATAGGTTAATCATTCTCATGCTATATGTTCTGTTGAGCATAATATCAACTTCTTTAATCATCCAACTGTTGATGAACATTTGGATGAGTTCTAGGTTGGAGATATTAAAATAGTGTTGCTTAGAATATCCCTATGCATGTCTTGTAAATGAACATTACTATGCTTCCTATCGGGTTATTGGGCCTAAACCAGGGATCAGTAAACATTTTCTGTAAAGGACCGAATAGTAAGTGTTTTTAGACACTGTGGGCACATATAGAGTGTCAAAGATTCTTCCCTTCCTTAATTCCCTTCCCTCCTACACTCCTCCCTTTGCCACTCTTCCTCCTCTTCCTTTTCAGTTTTAAAAATGTGAAGTCATTCTTGTTCACAGGCTATGTAGAAATAAGTCACAGGCTAAATCTGGCAGCAGACTTCAGTTTACGAGCCATGGCCTAGACATACAATTCTTGAATCATTGGATATACATTTGTTCAGCTTTAACAGATATTTCCAAAATGTTTTTTTTTTTAAGATTTTATTTATTTATTTGTGAGAGAGAGAGAGAGAGAGCAAGCACAGGCAGACAGAGAGGCAGGCAGAGGCAGAGGGAGAAGCAGGCTCCCCGCCGAGCAAGGAGCCCGATGTGGGACTCGATCCCAGGACGCTGGGATCATGACCTGAGCCGAAGGCAGCCGCTTAACCAACTGAGCCACCCAGGCGTCCCTCCAAAATATTTTTAAAGTGTTTATGCCTTTTAGGCTCTCAAAAGCCAATAGATGAGATTTCCATTTGCTCTACATCCTTGCTAACATTTAAAATTATATGTTTTTCATTTTAGACATGCTCATGGGGGATTAGTGGTATCATTTTGCAGTTTTCATTTGCATTTCCCTCAAAACCAAAGAGACTAAACAAACTTTCAGATGTTTATTGGCCTTTTAAATATTCTTTTTTGTGATGTTCAACTATCTTGGCCATTGTTTGTGTCGTCTTTTATTACTGGTGTATAATAAATATCAATTCCAGATAAAAGGCTTTATTAGGTAGTATTCTAAGTATCTTCAATTGTGTAGCTTTCCTTGCTCATGTTTTCAATGTATTTTATGAAAAGAATTCTTGGATCTTAATATAGTACAATTTATCATATTTTCCCATATGGTTAATCTTTTGAGTCCTGTTTAAGAAGTGACTGTTAGGTGGGAGTTAAGATGGTGGATTAGTAGGAGGAACTTATGCTTGCCTCGTCCCTCAAACACACCTAGATAAATACTAAATCATTCTGAACATCCAAGAAATCGATCTGAGGACTGAGAGAACAAACTGCACAACTAGAGGGAGAAAAGAGACCACATCATGGAAAATAAGAGGTGTGGAGAAGTGATTTGGGAGAAGAAAAGAATCATGGGCTACAGAGGAGAGGGAGCCCTGATCACAGAGAGAAGAAAGTGAGAGAGAGAGAGAGAGACAGACAGACAGACAAAGAGCAGCACCCAAAGGATAACACAAGAAAAACACTTACCAAAACCACTGACTGGGAAAACAAGAGGGGCTGATTACTGTACATTTTTATAACCAACGGAGTTCAAAGACTGAAGTTTCAGAAGTCCACACTTGGGATTCACAGTGCCTGGATAGATAAAACCTGACTTGTATATGTTCCCTGGATGAAATTAATTGAAAGGCAAAGGAGGAGCACCCAGAACACTAGGCCTCCTTTGAAGTTTCATGGCTGAAAGCAGACAGATTCTTACTGCAGCTCAAGGTTCTCTTCCCAGGAGTAGATGTTTAAAATGCAGGCACCTGTAGTGGTCATGTGCTTCAAGAACTCCTTGCCTTGCATGTATGTATTAATTAAATTCATAATGAAAGCCTAGACCGAGCTTGGCTCGAGGACTTTCCCCAATACAGCGCCTGATCCCCCAGGCCTTTCCTTTCTCCTACTAAGGTGTTGGAAGTAATCAATCCTTTCACTCGCCATCTCAAGGTTTGCTGACCAAAACCAACATGCACTGTGGACGGAGTGGAGCCTGGTGGGTACAGCAGTTCTCATACGAAGAAGGGCAGAGGCCAGGAAGAAGTTTCATGATCAGAGGATGTACTGGGAGAGCTGTTTCCCCACTCTTGGAGTGCATCTGGGAGAGGTTGCTCTGCCTTTTGGGGAACAAAAGAGCCAACAGTTCCCATATTGTGTTGCCCCATTCCACAGCATAAGGATAGAGACACTTACTGAGGGCAGCTAACCTGGATGACAAACCTTGGTGAACGTTACCATAAATTTCAAGCTGTTGTGCATTCCTACGACTACCCTTCTGGGGCAAACCAGCACCAGCCAAAGTATGATGAGGCCCTCCCTGAGAGGACCAGCGTGGATCCACACCACATTGGGTCCCTAAAGTTTGGAGATTTGAAACTCAGCCAGCATCCCTGAGATAAAACACAGGTGCACTGTGCTGACAGACAGGCAGATGGCTGGGACACAGACAGGGTGAAGGCTGAGTAATGCCTGGAACACATGAGGGGAGATATTATTCATATCGTAGGAATTCCAGAAGAAGAGAGGGAAACAGGGAAAGGTTTATTTGAACAAATTAGAGTTGAAAACTTTCCTGATCTGGGGGGCGTGGGGGGAATAGACATCCAAATCCCAGAAGCACAGACAATACCCATCAAATTCAACAAAAGCAGGACAACGTTAAGACATATCACAGTAAAATTTACAAAATACTAATAAGAAAAAAATCCTAAAAGCAGCAAGGGAAAAGAAATACCTCATGTACAAGGGAAGACAAGTCAGGTTAGCAACAGATCCCTCCACAGAAACTTGACAGGCCAGACAGAAGTGGCATGATATATGCAATATGCTGAAAGGGAAAATATGCAACAAGAATACTTTATCCAGCAAAGCTGTCATTCAGAATAGAAAAAAAGATAAAGAGTTTCCCAGAAAACAAAAAGTAACAGAATTCATGACACTAAACTGGCCCTGAAAGAAATATTAGGGGACTGAGTGGAAAAGAAGACTAAAATCAGCAAAGACTTCTAGGAACAGAATAAGTCTCCAGAAATGATGACTTAACAGGTAACACAATGGCATTAAATTTATATCAATAATCATTCTGATGTAAATACCTATCAGTTATCACTCTGATGTAAATGATGTAAATGCTCCAATCAAAAGACATAGGTATCAGATTGGATAAAACAACAAAAAAAACACAAAAAACAAGACCATCTATATGCTGCCTATAGGAGACACATTTAAACCTGAAGATACCTGCAGATTGAAAGAGAGAGGATGGAGAACTATTTATCATGCTAATGGACATCAAAAGAAAGCCAGAGTAGCTATACTTATAACAGATGAACTAGATTTTAAAACAAAGAATATAACAAGAGATGAACAAGAGCAAATATCTTAGTAAAGGAGTCTATCCAACAAGAAGATCTAACAGTTGTAAATATTAATGCCTCCACTTGGGAGCACCCAAATATATAAATCAATTAATAACAAACATTAAAAAAACCTCATTGATCATAATACAATAATAATAGGGGACTTTAACATCCCACTTAGCAAAGGACAGGTCATTTAAGCAGAAAAGCAAGAAGGAAATAAGGTCTTTGAATGACACACTGGACCAGATGGACTTATCAGATATATTCAGAACATTTCATCCTAGAGCAGCAGAATACACATTCTTTTGAAGTACACATGGACATTCTCCAGAATACCTCACATACTGGTTCACAAATCAGGCCTTAATAAGTACAAAAAGATTGAGAGCATACCATGACATATTTTCTGACCAAAATGCTATGAAACTTGAAGTAAACCATATGAAAAAATATGGAAAGACCACAAATACATAGAGGTTAGAGAACATCCTACTAAATAAAGAATGGGTTAACCAGGAAATTAAAGAAGAAATTTTTTTTTTATTTTTTATTTTTTTAATGTGACTGAGAGAGAGAGATCACAAGTAGGCAGAGAGGCAGACAGAGAGAGAGGAGGAAGCAGGCTCCCCGCCGAGCAGAGAGCCCGATGCAGGGCTCGATCCCAGGACCCTGAGACCATGACCTGAGCTGAAGGCAGAGGCTTAATGCACTGAGCCACCCAGGGCCCCCTAAAGAAGAAATTTTTAAAAATGCATGGAAACAAATGCAAATGAAAAGATGACAGTCCAAAACCTTTGGGATGCAGCAAAAGCAATCCTAAAGGTAAGAATAAAGCAACACAGGCCTACCTCAAGAAGCAAGAAAAAATCTCTAATACATAACCTAATCTTACACCTAAAGAAGCTAAAAAAGGAAGAGCAAATGAAGCCTAAAGCCAGCAGAAAGGAAATAATAAAGATTTGAGCAGAAATAACCAATATATAAACAAATAAGAAGAGTAGAAGAGATCAATGAAACTAGGAGCTGGTTCTTTGAAAGAACTACTAAAATTGGTAAACCCCTTATAAGCCAGACTTATCAAAAAGAAAACAGAAAGGAAACAAAGTCACAAAAGAGAGAGGAGAGATCACAACCAACACCACAGAAACACAATTATAAAGGAATATTGTGAAAAATTATATGACAACACTAGAAACATATAAACTACCAAAACTGAAACAGGAAAAGGTAGAAAATTTGAACAGACTGATAACCAGCAAAGAAACTAAATCAGTGATGAAAAAACTCCCAACAAACAAAAGTCCAGGGCCAGATGTCTTCACAGGGGAACTCTACCAGACACTTATAACCAACTTTTGTATCAACATGGACAGGACTGGAAGAGATTATGCTGAGTGAAATAAGTGAAGCAGAGAGAATCAATTATCATATGGTTTCCTTATTTGTGGAGCATAAGGAATAACACGGAGGACATGGGGAGATGGAGAGGAGAAAAAAGTTGGGGGAAATTGGAGGGGGAGATGAACCACGAGAGACTGTAGACTCTGAGAAACAAACTGAGGGTTTTGAAGGGGCAGGGATGGGAGGCTAGGTGGGCCTGGCGGTGGGTATTATGGAGGGCACGTATTGCATGGAGCACTGGGTGTGGTACATAAACAATGAATTCTGGAACATTGAAAAGAAATTTTAAAAATAAATAAAAAAATTTTTAAAAAGAAGCATTAATACCTATTCTCCTCAAACTGTTCCAAAAAACAGAAATGGAAGGAAAACTTCAAAATTCATTCTATGAGGCCAGCATTACCTTGATTCTAAAACCAGATGAAGACCCCACTAAAAAGGAGAATTATAAGCAAATAACCCTAATGAACATGGATGCAGAAATTCTCAACAAAATACTAGCAATTTGAATCCAAGAGTACATTAAAAGCATAATTCCCTACAACCAAGTGGGATTTATTCCTAGGCTATAAGGGTGGCTCAATATTCACAAATTAATCAATGGGATTCAACACATTAATAAAAGAAAGGCTAAGAACCATATGATCCTCTGAATTCATGCAGAAAAAGCATTTGACAAAATACAGCATCCATTTTTGATAAAAACCCTCAATATAGTAGAAGGATAGAGGAAGTGTAAGTCAACATCACAAAGGCCATATACAAAAGACCCACAACTAATATCATTCCAAATGGGGAACAACTGTGAGCTTTTCCTCCACAGTCAGGAACAAGACAGGGACATCCACTCTCACCATTGTTGGTACTGGAAGTCTTAGCCTTAGCAATCAGACAACAAAGAAGTAAAAGGCATCCAGATTGGCAAGGAAGCCAAAATTGCACTACTCACAGACAACTTGATACCATACGTAGAAAACCCAAAAGACTCCACGAAAAATATGTGCTAGAACTGATAAATGAATTCAATAAAATCATAGGATACAAAATGAATGTACAGAAATCTGTTGCATTTCTATACACCAATAATGAAACAGCAGAAAGAGAAATCAAGGAATCAATCCTATTTACAATTACATCAAAAACCGTAAGACATCCAGGAATAAATTTAATCAAAGAGGTAAAAGATCTATGTTTTGACAACTATAGAACACTTATGAAAGAAATTGAAGAGGAAACAAAGAAATGGAAAAACATTCTATGGTCAAGGATTAGAAGAATAAATATTATTAAAATTTCTAAGCTTCCCAAAGCAATCTACACATTTAATGCAATCCATATCAAAATACCAATAGCATTTTTCACAGAACTACAACAAACAATCCTAAAATGTATATGGAACCACAAAAGATCCCAAATAGCCAAAGCAATCTTGAAAAAGAAAACCAAAGCTGGAGGCATCATAGTTTCAGACTTCAAGTTACACTACAAAGCTATAGTGATAAAGACAGTATGGTACTGGCACAGAAATAGACACTTAGATCAATGAAACAGACTAGAAAACCCAGAAATGGACCCACAAGTATATGGTCAACTAATTTTCAACAAAGCTGGGAGGAATATCCATTAGAAAAGAGAAAGCCTCTTCAAAAAATGGTGTGGGAAAAACTGGACAGCAACATTCAGAAGAATGAAACTGGACCACTTTCTCTTGGCACACACAAAAATAAATTCAAGATGGATGACAGACCTAAATGTGAGACAGAAAACCATCAGAATTATAGAGGAGAACACAGGCAGTAATCTATTTGACATCAGCTACAGCAACTTCTTACTAGACATGTCTCCACAGGCAAGGGAAACAAAAGCAAAATGAACTATTGGGACTTCAAGATAAAAGCTTCTGCACAGCAAAAGAAACAATCAACAGAACTAAAACACAACCTTTGGAATGGAGAAAGATATTTCCAAATGACATTTGATAAAGTGTTAGTATCCAAAATTTATAAAGAACTTATGAAACTTAAGCCCCCCCTCCAAAAATAATCCAGTTAAGAAATGGGCAGAAGATATGAATAGGTATTTCTCCAAAGAAGACATAGAATTAGGCAAGGTTTTTTTGTCAAGGATGAAGAGAAAGGGGAACCTTCTTATTGGTGGGAATTGTAAACTGGTACAGCCATTCTGGAAAACAGTTTGGAGGTTCTTCAAAAAGTTAAAAATAGAGCTACCCTATGAACTAGCAATTACACTACTAGGTATTTATCCAAAGGATACAAAAATAGTGATTCGAAGGGACACATGCACCCTGATGTTTATAGCAGTGCTATCAGCAATAGCCAAATTGCGGAAAGAGACCAATGTCCATCAACTGAAAAATGGCTAAAGAAGATGTGGTACGCGAGCGCACGCACGCACACACACACACACACACACACACACACACAGGAATATTACTCAGCCATCAAAAAGAATGAAATCTTGCCATTTGCAACAATGTGGATGGATCCAAAGTGTATTAAGCTAAGGGAAATAAGTCAGCCAGAGAAAGACAAATACCAAATGACTTCACTCATATGTGGAATTTAATTAAAAAAAAAACGATAAACATATGGGAAGGAAAAAAGAGAGGAGGTGCAAACCATAAAACAAACTCTTAACTATAAAGAACAAACTGATGGTTGCTGGAGAGAAGTGGGCAGGGGAAATGGGCTAAATGGGTGATGGGTATAAAGGAGGGCATTTGTGATGAGCACTGGGTGTTGTGTGCTGGTAAAGAATCACTAAATTCTGTTCCCAAAACAAGTATTACAATTTATGTTAGATAACGAGAATTTAAATAAAAACTTGAAACATTGAAAAAAATAAAAGAAGTGATTACTGACCAGAAGCCTTAAAGCTACAAAAGCACCCTGTTTCTCCTTAAAGTTTCATTCCTCAATTTCAATATTAAGTGGATTATTCTTATAGCAATTAATACTGTGAGGTTCTAAGAGTGATTTTTTTATTTCTCTCACTCCTTCTACATTTATTATTTAGAATTTTTCTGTAAGGAATTCTTGTTCATCCTCACCATTTGTTTATTTATTAAATCATTAAATCAATACAGAATCAGGATTTAGGTTTTTGAGTTATAATGCAATACGATCATTATCTTTTGCTCATATTTCATTCATGGAGAACTCTTTTAGGTTGGTGCTGTGTTCCTTTGGCATAATCATGATCCCATCCTCTTTTTTTAAGTTCTTTTTTACTTTCTGTCACCAAACAATGCTCCAGGCTCATCGTGTTTTCTCCCTGTCCCAGTGCTAGAATTAGACATTTCTCTATGGTGCCATGGTTCCTTTCACTGGAAAACAGTATTTAGAAACCAAGATGCAGGCACTAGATATGTTCATTGCTACTGGGATGTCATGGCTTCTAGACCCTCTTGACAAACAGAACTAGGAAATAACATTGCATATATACTAACCTATGTATACATACATACCTATATTTACTTTTTGGTACATATATTTTAGAATTAACATGAATTCACTTATTATCTCAGACCCTATCCAACACCACAGGGTTCTTTGTTGTCTTCAGTCCTTGCTTATTTTTAACTTCTTTCTCTGACAGGGAAAAACCTGGCTTAAATTAAACACAATTTATTTGTCCAAACCTAGTAAACACATAAAGTATTGTTAGAAATGTTAACTTATACACAAATTTACTAACCAGAATACAATCTTATGTATAGTTTTCTTTATCCTTAGCTTGACAGTATCCAATCAAACTGTTTTCCAAAGTTACTTAGATCAGGTCTTCTTTTTTTTTTTTTCTTACATTTATTTCTTACATATATTACATTATGGCATTTGTAATATAGTTAAATTTACTTGTCACAGTTTACATTACATCCTGGTATCCCCTGGTATTCTAGTTGACTTTTCCTTTTAATTTGCATTCAGGAAAGTTGGTCCTTTGTGGTAAACAACATGGCTTTTGACAAATGTATGGAGTCATGTATCAACCTAACACAGTATCATAAAGAACAGTTCCATAACACAAAAAAATTCCCTTGTGAGGCCCCCTTGAAATAAATCCCTACCTTTGCTACTCGTGGCAAATAACTGATCTGTTTTCCATCCCCACAGTTCTGCCTATTCCAGATCATTTTATAAATGAAATAATACTACATGTAGCCTTTGAGCCTGGTTTCTTTCACTAAGCAAAAAAAATTTTTAATTCAATCATCTTGTACAAACCAATAGTTTTTTCATTTTTGCTTTTCATATACTGCAAAATTTATGTAGCAGGTTTCATTGCACTCTGTGCCACACTCCCACAGTTTCAGGACAGCACACTGTTGCTGACTCACCTAACGCAAGTTCTGCAGTGTCTCTCTACTTTTCAACCTCAGAATTTTCACTAGTGCCAGTGCAAACTATTGATCAGACATGCTGGCACAGCTCAGAAGTCCAATACCTCCAAAGATATCACTCAACCAGTGAGAATCCATAGATAAGTGCCCTCCCCTCCCATTTCCTCAGTGGGTTAACTCTGAAGCATTCTATATGATTCTTCTAGGTCCCTAGTGGGTGTGAGGACACATTTCTAAGTACAGCAGCCAACTTGATATTTTTGGTTTTTCTCCCTCCTCCAAAACTCTGTTTCCGCAATTGTGCCTCCCGGGTTCACCTCCCAAATAAACTTTTTCATCCAAGTCCTTGTGTCAGACTGTTATCTGTGTTAGAACACTTTCCCAAATATCCCTATGACTCACACCCTCATCTACATGAATTGTTTATTGCTATTTCTCAGTGAGCTCTTATCTCACTACCTTTTTTAAACTGCAGGCCTTATCCCCCTTCCTTACTTCATTTATTTAACAGCAATTTAACAGCATGTAGCTTCATATGTGTATAATTAATTCTGTTAATTTCAATTAGAATACAGGCTTCATGAGTGCAGTGATTTTACTCTCATTTGTTAACTGTTGTGCCTCTAGCACTTCAAACACTCCTTGGCACATAGTAGGCACTCAATAAAAATATACTGAGTAAGTTAATTCTTCTAGGAGATTGGCTTTATTCAGTATAAGAACAGACTTCCTATATAAAAAAAAACAAACCTGAAAACTAATGGCTTTCAAAATTGAATGGTATTCAAAATGAGGCCTGTTGATTCCATCACAAATATCATTTAAAACATTCCCACACTTAGCATGAAGTTTGACTGGATCTTCTGAATTGCCTTGAATTTTAAGTTATTATTATATTGTGCACATAAAAGACTATATAGAAAATTGGCACAAACCCATTATTTTTCCTCTTAGCAATTCATATGAAGCCAAATATAACAACTGTATACCATGCATTTGGTGAGTCTATTTAATGATTCCAAACAGAATGCTACCTGCACAATAGAGATGAATATAGGGAAGAATATTTTTTCATCTATGAAATTTGAGTCTCATTGTTTTCCTAAATATTTATTATAAGAAAGAACAATTCATCTTGGTTTCCAAACTGAAATTAATTTCATCACATTTTTATTACCTGGACACTGGATAAACGACCATTCATAGTTCTTTTCTTTAGGACAAAGACTGGTGTCAAGAATCATCTCATTATTGTGCATCCCAACAAGCTTCATCGGTCCCCGTGAAGATCCTTCAATGCAGTGTCCTCTTCCTGTATTACTAGGATCATTGCACCAGCCACATCCAGGCTGTTCCAAACAATGCCCACAGGTTCTCAATCCAGAACAATTTTGAGCTGCATGACAGGAACATTAACAAAATATGTTATATGAATTTATATTCAAATGGAATTATAAGGTAATGGAAAAATAAATACGGTCTAAAAAAACACTGGAAAAGTTTCTATAGTTGATGTAAACATTTTTTGTAATAATATCTAAGAGACAGCAATTACTTAAACCAAATAAAATATACATCATGAGCAAAGAGGAGATAAATGGACTGACTTAAAGGTGAAGAGAGGTGTGATAACTACGACATAGAAAAAAATGAAGTCAGCAATTAAAGGTTGCTGAGAACTTTTTACCTGTTTTTAGGACCTTTTGAAAGATGCTCCAGGGGCCTACAGATCACATTTACCCTTGTCCAGGTATAGAGCCATGTTAGCTGGTCTTGGGCCTAGTGAGGGCCTTCAAAGAAAAACTCTGCACCTGCCTGTGGATGTCCAGTGTAACTGCTGCCTGCCCATCCTGAGAGAGCTAAGCCCCATGTGTACTGTGTGATGATTTGAAGTAGATCTTTACTAGGCCTCCCCCAGATTAAATCTAGTTTTATATTTATAGTCTATGGATATCTCCCAGGAAAGTAAATTTTACTTTAGGACTATCTTTTTAAGGAAATGTAACTTAAAAAAAAAGTCTTGAACAAGCATTACATGCAAAGTAAATCTAAACTATTCTCAAGTATAGAATTCCTACTAATATTTTCCAAACAACTGGGGAAATCTTAGATGAAAGAATGCTGGGTTTCTTGCACTGCTGATGTTAATCTTCTAGTTCTATTTATCTATTTGATTTTAGGCTTTAATAACAAGTTACAAAATGTCATATTCAGAGCAATATTTTATTCTCAGATTTTATTTTACATATGAAACTATTACGTAAGGTAATATTGGTTTCCCTTTTGTTCAAGAGTGAAAAGCAACAGGCACTGCTGAAAGATAAACAGAAATTTCATTCTTTACTATTTAATAATGATTCAAAACCTGACAGATTACAATGTTTTTTAGACAATAATACAGGGAAGCTTTAGTAGCCTATGCTATTTTTCCTAAGTTATGAATAGCAGAGAGACTATGTATAAACTATAAGTAATTAGAACAATCATTTTTATTTTATTTATTTTTGGCTTTTTGAAAAATTAAGTTGTAAAACATCCAAAATGGTTTTTTTTTTTTAAAGATTTTATTTATTTATTTGTTAGAGAGAGAGAGAGAGCGCAAGCACAGGCAGACAGAGAGGCAGGCAGAGGCAGAGGGAGGAGCAGGCTCCCTGCCGAGCAAGGAGCCCGATGCGGGACTCAATCCCAGGACGCCGGGATCATGACCGGAGCCGAAGGCAGCCGCTTAACCAACTAAGCCACCCAGGCGTCCCTCCAATATGGTTTTTGAAATGTGTATGAAGTTGAGAAATCAATCTGTAAGAAATTCTGTCATCAGATGATTACTGGAGACTTCTGGTTTCTGACCCAGCATCTTAGGCATTCAGAAGTTACCACTCTATCCTAACAAAAAGTAAGAAGCAGCACAAAATGAAAAGTCAAAAACTCTTCTTAGATCTGTCAGAGAAGTGAGGTCACAGAGCCAAATTACTGCCTGTAAGATTGGAGAGACAGACAGGAGTATGCAGAGAATCGTAGTATACCACATTTGAAACCTCTGCAGGAGCCAGTATGTGGGGAAGAAACCCTGATCCAGGGGCCTCCTATAGCTGATCGATCGCTGGAAGCTCAGTGTGGACAACTCTGAGAGTTAAAGTTCCCTGAAGAACCCAGTCACAGGGTACTGCCACACTTTTTTTTTTTCCCTTTAACCTCCAGGAGCTCTACAAAGTCCTCACAGTGAACATCAAAGAAAAATCTTGTGCTTCCATCAGGGGAAGACAAAAAGGAACCATTCTGAAACATGTCAGAGCATTCCGTTCTTTTTAACAAGGCCTGGAAAAACCATTGAACAGAGCCCAAATGGCTGGGGTTTTATTAGCGCCCACCTGACCTGTTGGGAAATACCCAACTCTAGCCTGCTCAGGCCTTCGATGTGGGGGAAGAAAGGCACAAATCCAGCCAGCCATCCTGAGCTACCTGAGAGAGGGGAAAGAAACTGAGAAGCACTAGGGAAGTTCACAGCATGAAGCACAAGTTCACAGAAAGACGTAGTCAGTCACAGAAGGTTTCTGCTCCTTCCACCCTACCACCACATTGCTAAAAGCCCATTTATAGCAGTCTCTTTTACCTGTAAATCATATCTGGCTATCAAGAAAAAAATTACAAGGCATACCAAAAGGCAAAAAACACAATGTGAAAAGATAGAGCAAGCATCAGACCAGACATCGCAGGAAAGTCAGAATTATCAGACCGGAATTTAAAACAACTATGATTAATATGCTAAAAGTTCTAATGGTAACATACGTGAACAGATGAGCATTGTAAGCAAAATTATAAAACCCCCAGAAGATAGCATATAAGATCTAGATGACCTTGAGTTTGGTGATGGTGTTTTAGTTATGACACCAAAGGCACAATCCATGAAAGAAAAAAATTAATAAACTTCATTAAAATTTAAATTCAAATTTAAAATTTCTGCTCTATAAAGACACTGTCAAGAGAATGAAAATACAAGCCATACACTGTAAGGAAATATTTCAAAAAGGCACACCTGATAAAAGACTCTTATCTAAAATACTATGAAGAACTCTTAAAACTCAATAATAAGAAAACAACTCAATTTTTAAAATGGGCAAAAGACCTAAGCAGATACCTCATCAAAGAAGGTATACAGAGGCAAGTACAAAAAGATTCTCCATATCATATGTCACTAGAGAACTTCAAACTAAAAACACTAATATAGTCCTATTAAAATGGTCCAAATCCAAAACACTGACAACACCAAATGCTGGTGAGTATGTAGAATGCAAAGTAACAAAACATTCATTGATGGTGGAATGCAAAATACAGCCACTCTGAAAGACAGTTTAGTGGTTTCTTACAAAACTAAACATAATTTTACCATACATTCCAGCAAAAACTCTCCATGGTATTTACACAAATGAACTGAAAAGCTGTGTCCACACCGAAACCTGGGGTGCCTGGGTGGCTCAGTTGGTTAAGCAATGGCCTTCAGCTCAGGTCATGATCCTGACCCACATTGAGCTCTCTGCTCGGCAGGGAGTCTGCTTCTCCCTCTGACCCTCCCCCTTCACATACTCTCTCTTTCTCTCTCTCATTTTCTCTTTCTCTCAAAGAAATAAAAATCTTAAAAAAAAAAAAAAAGAAAGAAAGAAAAGAAAAGAAGAACCCTGCACACAGATGTTTACTGCAGCTTTATTCATAATTGTCAAAACTTGCCAAAAGCAACAAGACTTTAATAGACGAACAGATAAACTGTGGTAAAAGACAATGGAATATTATTCAGCTCTAAAAATAAATTAAACTACCAAGCCAGAAGAGACATGAAGAGACTTAAATGCACATTACTAAGTGAAAGAAACCAATCTGAGAAGCTACATACAAATGGTATGACATTCTGGAAAAGGCAAAACTATGTAGACAGTAAAAATATTAGTGATTTCCAGGAGTTAGGAGAGAAAGAAGGATGAACAGGTGGAGCTCAGAGATTCTGGACAACAGACTTCGGGCAATAGTGATGTGTCAGTGTAGGTTCATCAACTATAGCAAATGAACCATTCTGGTGTAGGATGTTGACCGTGATGGGAGGTGTGCATGTGTGGGGGCAAAGGACATAAGGGAATTCTCTACACCTTCCTCTCAAAATGCCATGAACCTGAAACTACTCTAAAAAATAAATTTTAATCAATTTTAAAAAGATTACCTTCCCTAACTGCCAAGAAAAAAATGTTTAAATTGAGCATGTACATAAACTTGTAAAATACCAAAAGAAATACAGATTTGTGAAAGTGTACTATATTCTCATGTTTCCTATTTTTCCATTTTCACTTTATCAATTTAACTACATTTTTATTTGAACTTTTATATATTAAGAACTAAACCTATTGTTGCATTAAATTATCCTTTGAAGTTCATTTTTACAGAGAATAACCAATATTTTAAGTAAAAATATCTCAATTATTAATAATTGCAGTTGTTAACAAAGCTTTCTCAGAAAACATTAGGCAAAACTTGTCTTAAGATATATTTCTTTTCTTCAATTTGTAAATTTTAAGTACTAATATCACAATAGAACAACGAAAAAAACACTGGCAAATATAAAATCCATATTTGTTTCTCATTAGCAAAGAAAAATTTCCTTCAAGTTCCATTTACTAGGAAACCTCAAATGATCCCTGAAACAACTTTCTAAAAGCAACATAAAATGCATACCATTTCTAACAGTTTTATTTATAACTCTAAGAATGTTTTTAAAGACTTATTACTGTCAAATGCTTAGTGAGAGACCAGACACGTGTAGTAGAAATGATCATGTAAACCCACTGTGTATAATTAATGTTAACAAGATAACAAGATACAAAGTTAAAAGCAAAAGTATTATAAAAAAAAAAACATTGCCCAAAAGCTATGTCTTTGAAACAATAATATTCAGCTACTTTTTGCACTTGGATTTTTTTTTTTTTGAGATTTTATTTATTTGACAGAGAGAGAGACAGCAAGAGAGGGAACACAAGCAGGGGGAGTGGGAGAGAGACAAGCAGGCTTCCTGCCCAGCGGGGAGTCCTCTGGGGGCTTGATCCCAGTACTTTGGGATCATGACCTTGGCCGAAGGCTGACACTCAATGCCTACGCCACCCAGGCACCCCTGCACTCAGATTTTGATAAAGGATGCCACCTTTATTCCTAGTCCTTATTTTATTTCCTGGCATTTCCTTATTGCTCATTAAAAGCTTTTTGGTTAAAGACACTCTTAATATCATCAAACAAACTGAGGGGGGCCGGGGCAAGGGGTGTACAAGGGAGAGGGTGGTGGGGTTATAGACATTGGGGAAGGTATGTGCTATGGTGAGTGCTGTGAAGTGTGTAAACCTGGCAATTCATAGACCTGTACCCCTGGGGCTAATAATACATTATATGTTTATTTAAAAAAATAAAAATTAAAAAATTAAAAATTAAAAAAAAGAAAAAGAAAAAAATAAATAAAACTGTTTTTTTAAAAAGCCTTTTGGCTAAAAAACAGGGAAGAATGACATAATAGAGAAGGAGTTTATTTCTCACAAGGAGTAGATCACTGCCAGGTGAACACTACTTCCAGAAAATACAAGATCTCCTCGAAGAGAAGTTCAGTGGCCCTCTTCCCCACAAGGATGCAAAGGGAAGGGCATATAATTTAAAGGGATGTGGAACAAAAATAATTGGACATCATCAGCACAAATGAACTGTAGATAGCCACCAAGAAGGCAAATATGACAACAGACACAAATAGTGAAAGAAAAGACCTACAGAAAAGAAAAATGCAGCAGACTAACTGCCCAAGAAAAAATGGTTGAAGTAGAACACAAAACTCAAGAAATCAAAATCAAGAAAACAAAAAAAGAAGAGTCAAAAACAGAAGACATAAAGGCAGAACTTAACAACTGATGTACACACCCCTAGCGGACAGCCCTCCCAGCAGTACGTGTCATAATTTAGTTCATCAGCAGTGAAGCTCCACTCCATACTGATGTTTAGTCATGTTTCATATACCTTCTCAAAAAATGCAGTTAGACTTTTTATGGTGGAAATACAAGGTTCTCAAAAACATTGTTTTAAAACAGATAAAAATCCCCAAATAAACAACCATAAAGAAGAAAAAACATCTGAATTGTAACTAAGAGATGGAAAATACAAGTGAATTTAAGACATACTGGGATTTATTACGGAGGACACAGACTGCATGAAGCACTGGGTGTTACATGCAAACAATGAATCATGGAACACTACATCAAAAATTAATGCTGTACTATATGGTGACTAAAATAATAATAATAATAATTTTAAAAAAAGAAATTCCAACCACTATTTTAAGATTTTTAAGGAAGAATAAATAGAAGATTTCTAAAGAAGAATAAATAGAAGAAAACAACGTAAGTATTAAAGACCATTTTTAGCGGTAAAGAAAGACACTACTCTTCAGATTCCAAGAGCCAATGAGAATCCATTTTTAAAATCTAACTCAATTACTGGAAATTGAAATGAGTTACAGAATTTGGAATCCCAAGGATTAAGAGAAAAAAAAACTTACCATCTTTTATTTCTTGAAGATTTTTTTTAAAAAGATGCCCCACAAAAGAATGAAAATCAAATTCACAGGAAAATTCTCACAACACCAAACGCTACAAGGTCTAAGGAAAAATAACCTAGAACTCCCACATCCAGCCACTTAATCGTTCAGGTAAACAAAAAAAATACACTTTAGACATACAAAAACTCAAAAAGATTACTATCCATGAATTTATTTGAATGAATTACTGAGGACTATTCTCCAAAAGGTGAATAGATGAGACAGAAGATAAAGAATACAAGACAGATTTGTGAGTAGTGAAGACGACTTAGATTTAACTCTAAACAATTTTTAGAAAGTTCTTAAGCATATAAGACCTTGGAAAGTTTACAAGCTCCTTTTTCCCTACCTTTTACCCTTTTATCCTATAACACACACACAGAAGTCCATAGAGAAATGTGAGATTAATAAATTATTGTACAGAAATGCTCTGTGCCTGCACACAGCCTGGAGGTGGAACACTGCCTCCCTTGCACCCCTGTCCTAGCCAGCACCCCAGTCTTCTCCCAGCAGCATCCACTATCTGTCATTTACATTAATTTTTACCTTCTCTAGTTTTACCACCTAAATATTCATTCCTAAACAAGAGCGCTTAGTTTTGCCTATTTTTGAACTTTATCTAAATGGAGACATACTGTATATAATCTTTTGTGTCTGGTTTCTTTCATCAAACATTAATGTTTGTGGAAAGACAAACATGATTATGAAGGCAGGAGAGCCTGGGTACTGTCCGTCAGTTCCCCCTAAGACTCCGGCATTGGATGCAGCTCCCCTGGGCAGCGACTCCTAATAAGATGTTTTCTGCAGTAGTAAGACCCTTTTATGCCTGCAACAACCCCAGTGCCATGCACTGAATGAGGTCCATCCTCATTCCCTATTAAAGTTCCTAACAAAGGATAGCAATGAGGAGCTCAACACCTAATACACCCAGCCATGCCCCTGCCAGGTACACCTCTTCACGTGATGCCAAGAGCCTGAGGAAACAAATATACCCGACAGCCACAGCCCAGAAGTTCTGGCCTACATTGTGGCACTTACTGTTCTGTCTCAGCTCTTCATGCACCACTGCTGCCTATATGGAGCAAATACAGTTTTGGCTGGTTGGCAGACTATGGGGGTATCTTTGGGAATGATGTAATCTCTGGAAAGGCCAATGAGTCTCCATCTGCACTGTCTTAAGCAGCTGGTTACCTCAAAATGACAAGGTCACTCATCTGAGCAAGAAGAGCTTATAACTGGGTGGCCATGTGGTCTGTGGGCCAGTAGGTCCCGGGGGCAAGCCTCAAAATAGTAGACTCACCACCAAAGGGTATCTCAGACTTAGGAAGCTCCTCTTAAAAGAAGCAGCTCTTCCGTCCTCTTAGAGTATAAGCAAGAGAGCTCAAGGAAGGATGGAAGGAAGAATGGATGGTCAGACAATCCATGCTGCTGCTAGGATATTTATCCATACATCATCACAGTTACATCAGCAGCAGCTGTTCCTATGGAAGGAACGTAAGGAAGCCAGCGGGCCGATAAGAAAGCCCAGAAGGAACTTTTAAAAGGTGCAGGAACAAGCTGTGTCATTGCGCAAACTCCTAGGAAACCTGCAAGTGCCTGCTTGCAGGAGGGAAAGAACAGAGGGAAGCCAGTGGACCAATGCAAAGACCTGAACTGGACTTACCAGAGCTGCAAAGTTCGGGTGAGAGAAGGCATAACAGTGTATAACAACTATCAGAGCAACTGTTAGGAGGAAATAACTAGACTTGGGATGAAAGATCCCCTGAGGAGTAGTTCCTTAGAAAGATTAAAACTGTCCCTTCCGTATCCCAATGAACACTTCAACTACAATATCTTCCTGAGTTTAACCCATATTGGGCTTCAAGTGGCTGCTATTTTGTCTCCCTTCACTACACTGTAACTGCAGTTCCTTTGGGACCTGGCACCCATTAACTGGATTCACTCATTGCAAACCCAGCTTATTGCAAGTAAAAGTATTGGGAAGAAAACTAAAGTAAAATAAACTTAAGGACTCCTGCTCCTTCTGCCCTAGTGAGCTTCCTAGACATTCAGGCATTGGGAAGCAGGGAACTGAAGAGGAACAAAATATTCCTCTCGTTCATTTGTGTCTGCTTGAATTTAGCAAGTGAAAAGATGTGTTGCTTTGTTTAAATAAAGGATTTCTGGATGAATATACAGTTGAACTCCAACTTTATCTAAGGTGATTCCGGAGCTAACTGTGGTTGTGGAATGGTGACCCTGGACACCAGCAGAGTATGTTCTCCCAAAAGGACATAAAGTCTGGATCAGTCACAGAAAGGGCAGATCCCAGATAGTGTGGCATGAATGAATCAATTCAACATTGAAAAGCAGGTGAGGGAGCACTGGAAATAAATGATCATTCCTACCTTCTTATTATAACTCTGAACAGACCAATTACTTCATATCCCTGCTGGAAAGGCATTTTTTGATAAGCCCCAGTGTCAGAGGGTAGATTGTAGGAAGATAAACCATATTTTCTGCTCGCACAAAGCTCGCTGAGACCAGCAGCTTCTATATTTTCCCAAACAAAAAAAAAAGCTGCATATGGTTTCAAATTCCTACAAGGACACCAGATACTCTCAGTAGTGCTATGCAGTTCCCTCGGCAATAGCATCCTGATGCAATCTGCCTTTACAGGAAAGGCCATTCTTATAACCACACAGTGGTATATGATACATACACTCAGTCAAGTCCTTACAAAATTTGAGACCAGCACGGGGTACAATCTTGTCCTGAAGTACAACCCATAGCAAGTGCAGTACCGACCTGCTGCCATGACTCCCCATGTGATTCCAAGACCGCATCCTGCCTTCGTGGTAGATGCACCACCACTGATAGGACTGATATTCTTGCCAACAAATGCTTAACTTGAATCCAATCATGAGGAAAGAATTAGACAAATCCAAATTGGGACACTTACAAAACAAATGGTGTAGATTCTTTAAAAATATCAGTTGTGTAAGACATGGGAACTCTGCTAGATTAGAGGACACTAAAGGAGCACGACAAAGCGGTATGTGATCTTTGCAACAACAAGCACTTGCGTGAAGTATTACTCTCTGGGACGTACACTCAGAGCTGGGGAGAGCACAAATGTGGCGAAATGTGTTTGTGTGCCTATGCAGGATAAAATAATTAGTAGAACTCAAAATGATGGTATAGTATAATTCTTGGGCTTATACCATTAATGGGTTTTAAAACAACAGTTTTTGCTGCAACAAAAGCAAATACTTTTTCCCATCTTTTAAAAACTTCTTCAAATGTTTAATTCCTCCTTCCATCACAGAAAATTGATTTGTGTTGCCCTTACATGAAAAGTCACTCTGGATAAATACTTACGAGAGCAGGTGGCCGTTTGCCACTCCAGACACTGTCCGTATGGAAAAGAGATTATGTAGGCATTGGAGTCAACACAGCGCCTCGTGCTACTGCACCACATACACTCCATGCCGTTGCTGGTGCAGTTGGAACAGGATGTCCGTAGAGAGCACGGCTTTTTGCATGGCCTTGCATTTTGATTCGGACTCACTGGAATAAATCAACAAATGCAATTATTTTATTTGTTAACTGTATTTTAGCACAAATATATGGGTTTCATTTGTTTTGAGGTTCAGGGAATGTTTCAAGCAAGCCAAATGTGGGATAAAAATTATAGCAAAAACTACATGATACAATAAATGAAAATGAAGATGAGGTATTAATACTTCTTAAACTTATTATCAAATTTGAAAATCATACTTCTTTTGCAAATTTTAATCCTTTATAAAGTACATAAGGTTACATAATTTAAAAACTTGTAAAGAGAGATGTAGCCCATAACCTAGTTTTCTGTCTTTGGCTAAATACTACACACACACTCATTATTTACTTCCCCACTAAAATTTTTTCCATAAACGTTCCACACCTTTATCAAAACAAATGCCTATCAGTGAACATGTCTCTAATAAACAAACAATAAAAATAAAACAATACACTATAAAATCTTAACATGAAACAGAATATCATAAACTTTAGATAATTTTTTTTTTTAATGCTAGCAAGGATGTGAAGAAATTGGAACGTTTGTTCATTGCTGGTAGGCATGTAAAATGGTACATCTTCTATGGCAAACAGTATGGCAATTCCTCAAAACACTGAACATAGAATTGCCATATGATACAGCATTCCACTTTTGTCTATATACCCAAAAGATACGAACCAGAACTGGAAAAGATATCTGTAAACCCATGTTCATAGCATCATTATTCACAACTGCCAATAAGTAAAAGCAACTCAGGTGTACATTGATGGATGAATGGATAAACAAAATGTTGGATGTACATACAATGGATAATTATTCATGTTAAAAATGGAAGGATATTCTAACATATGTTACAATATGAATGAACCCTGAAGACATTATGTTAAGGGAAATAAGCCAGGCATAAAAGCTCATGCACTTTATGATTCCATCTATATAAGGTAAATAAATTAGTCAAACTCATAGACACAGAAAGTAGAAGGTGCTTGTCAGGGGCTGGGGGAGGGAGGTATGGAGAGCTACTGTTTAATGGGTATAGAGTTTGGGAAGATGAAGTTCTGGAGATACATGCTGTTGATTAATGCACAATAATGTAGATGCACGCGGTAACACTGAACTCCAAAAATGGTTAAAATGGTAAATTTTATATTATGTATATTTTTTAAAAAAATGTTTAAAAAGAGGAAATAATTCAATATTCCCCTATCACTTAAAGAAAATCCATTTTAAGACACACATATGATTTCACTCATATGTGGAATTTAAGAAACAAAACAAGTGAGCAAAGGGAAAAAAGAGAGAGAGAAATGAAAAAACAGACTTTCAACTATAGAGAGCAAAGTGATGGTGACCAGAGGGGAGGAGGGCAGTGGGGGGGTTGGGGGGTGGTTGAAAAGGATGATAGGGAGTAAGGAGGGCACTTGTCATGATGAGCACCGGGTGTCATATGAAGTGTTGAGTAACTATCCTGCACACCAGAAACTAATATTACACTACATGTTAACTAACTGGAATTAAAATAAAAACTTAAAAAAACAATGTCTATGTCTAATATTTTATACTCGCTAAAAAAACAAATAAAAAATTACAATACACTTAGTACAGGTTTGGGGTTTGAATGTCATGGCCAATATAAAAAATAATAAAAGTCAATCACCACAAAATGACATATTAGGCAAAAAAAAAGAACAGGAATGTTTCTTCTTACTTGCCAAATGAAATAGATCTATAAGATGAAAATGATTCAAAGTTAGTTGTTAATTTTAAAAAGAAATCTTCCTTCTAAATACTCTAATTATAAAAGTAAAAGTTGTTAACAAAATTAAGAATAGACTCAATCAAAAAATAAAGATTGCATAAAACCATAAAATTTTGGTACTTTCACAAGTTAACACTGGGGTCACTAATAGTAAGTGGGGAATGTAGATAAAGATAAAATTTACCAAAATTATCAGGGAATCAAACATCATAAAAAGATGGTGTAATTTACCTCAGGCACATAGGCAAGTGGAAGGGTGTGGTAATATTTTTAAAGAAATACTAGTTTACTGCTTACCAACAGGTTTTTCACAGACCAGGCCATCTGCCATCGATGTACAAGGATTCGCTTTCAGACCTGCCACGGCAGCCTTTTCCAGATACGCACAGAACCCAGAATCATTCGGTTCACCAGGAAGCCACTGCAGCGTTGTGTTTGTAAAAGGAGACATGTCTTCCCATCCCCAGTAGGATATATTGATCTTGCGCAAGCCTACCCACGGTGATACTTTCTGTAAACAATAGCAAAAGGAGTATTAAAGAAAGTTAGATATAAAAAGTCATATTCCTTAGCAAATAGCTCATTATCATTAATAATTACATTTAAGGGGCACCTTGGTGGCTCAGTTGGTTAAGTAACTGCCTTCAGCTCAGGTCATGATCCTGGAGTCCTGGGATAAGTCCCACACTGGGCTCCCTGCTCAGCGGGGAGTCTGCTTCTCCCGCTGACCTCTCTCCTCTCATGCTCTCTCTCTCAAATAAATAAATAAAATCTTTTAAAAAACAAAAAACAAAAATAATTTTAAAAAATAAAAATTACATTTAAAAATATATAGAACTGCCTTTCTAATGACTTCCTGTACCAAGGATAATTAACAATTCCAGCATATTTTAGAGAATGATGTAGAAAAGAACACCATTTTTCAAAAACAGATTTTGCACTCATGCTATATAATTGGGGCCAGTTGTTTAGCCCTTGTGAACCTCAGTTGCCTCTTCTACAAAATGAGGTTAAAAATATCTGATATAAATACCTACATTATGAAACAAGATCATTAAAAAATTAACATATTGCTGCTGCTGCTCTGTTACTGCTCTACTTTAACAATTTAATCAGTTCTGGGGGTAAGAATCTATAGCTAAGTTGCCATTACATGCTGTGAGAGAACAGGAAATAAAATCAACAAACTGTATACAGAGGGGAGTGAAAACTTAACATGTTCACAAAAGGACTAAAAAGAATAACTGCCTCTGTCCTAGTTCAGACTTCTACTAGTACCTCAGGACTTTTACTCAATTTTAGATAAAGTTATGTCATCTACTCTCATTATGAAAGAGATCAAGAAAATTAATAAAATCTGACTCCTTTGCCTAAATTTAACAGATTGTCAAATGCCACAAAACTAAATACTCCTAATGTTTTCATTAATATTCCAAAAGGGGCTTGAAAAAAAAATTCATTCTGTATACGCAGATCTTATTTTAATCATTAATCAATTTTAAAATGTGTTTATTAAAATATATTTTTAAATGATATATTTTTGCTACTCTATAAAATTTACTAGATTATAAACAACTTTTTATTTTCTTGTTTCTGAATTATGTGGGGTTTTATAAATTTTTTATTTTTGTCTAACTTTCTTGGGATATAATTGAAAAATTAAAAAATATATATCTAAAACATGTACAATTTGATGTTTTGGCACATGCAGTCAACATGAAATGATTACCACAATCAAGCTAATTAACATTCCCATCACCTCACAGAGTTGCCTTTACATTTGTGGTGAGAACATTTAACACCTAGTATCTTCAATTCCAAGCATACAATACAGTTATTATTAACTAGTAACCATGCTGTACATTAGATGTCCAGAGCTTATTTGTCCTGTATAACTGAAACTTTGTACCTTTTGACCTATATCTCTACATTCCCCTCATCCCCTGCCCCTGGAAACCACCATTCTACTAACTGCTATTATGAGTTTGACTTTTTTAGATTTCACATATAAGTACAATCAGGCAGTATTTGTCTTTCTGTATCTGGCTTATTTCACCTAGTGTAATGTCCTCCAGGTTTATACATGTTGTAGCAAATGGCAAGATGTCCTGCTTTTGTAAGGCTATATAATATGCCATTATCTATCTATCTCACATAACACACACACACACACACACACACACACACACACACACACACAAATACCACATATCACGTTTCATTTTCTTTATCCATTTACCCATCAATGAACACAGGCTGTTTCCATACCTTGCCTACTGTGAATAATGCTGCAATGAACATGGGAATGCAGACGCCTCACTGATATCCTGTTTACATTCCCGTTGAATATATACCCAGACATGGGATTGCTGGATCACATGGTAGTTTCATTTTTAATTTTTTGAGGAACTTCCATACTATTTTCCAAATTGACTTTACCAATTTGCATTCCTACCAACAGTATACAAGGGTTCCTTTTTCTCCACATCTTTGCCAACTTATCTCTTTTTTTGTTTGTTTTTTGTTAACAGCCATTCTAACAGGGTCACTTTGATTTTGATTTGTATTTCCCTGATGATTAGTGATACCCAGCTTTTATCATATGCCTGTTGACGATTTGTATATTCTCTTTAGAAAAATGGCTATTCATATCCTTTGTCCATTTCTTCACTGGGTTCTTTTCTTCGTTATTGACTTATTTGCCTTCTTATATATTATGGACTTTAACTTCTTATCAGATGTATGGTTTACAAATATTTTCTCCAACTCCAGAGGTTTTCTCATTACTGTGCTGATTGCTTCCTTGCTGTGCAGATGCTGATTAGTTTGATGCAATGCCATTTGTCTACTTTTGCTCATTGCCTATACTCTTGGGGTCATTTCTAAAAAATCATTGCCCTGACCAATGTCAAGAAGCCTTTTCTCCAAGTTTTCTTCTAGAATTTTTAGTTTCAGGGCTTCCATTTGTGTCTTTAATCCATTTTCAGATTTCTGTATATGGTGTGAGATAAGGGTCCACTTTCATTCTTCTGCATGAGGATATCCAGTTTTCCCAGCATCATTTATTGAAGAGACTGTCCTTTCCCCATTGTGTGTTCTTGGTACCTCTATTGAAGATCAGTTGATCATAAATGCATAGACTTATTTCTGGGCTCTCTGTTATAATGTGTCTTGGTGAAGGTCTCTTTATGTTTTTAATCTATTTGGCATCTTATGAATCTGGATATTCATTTGGGAAGTTTCAGATTTGAGAAATTTCCTGTTATTATTTCATTAAAGGAGATTTTTCTCTTTCTCTATGACTTCTGGCACTCCCATAATCCATGTATGGATGCATTTGATGGTCTGCCTTAGGTCCCAGAGGCTTTCTTCATGTTTCTGTCCATTCTTTTTTATTTTTTTTCTTTTTCAGCCTCTGACTAGATAATTTCAAATGACTTCGAGCTCAATGATTCTTTTCTTCTGACTGACAGTGTTTGCTATTGAAGTGCTATATGAAATTTTTTATTTCAATCACTGTGTCCTTTAGCTCTGTAATTCCTGTTTGTTTCTTTTTTATGATTTCTGTCTTTATTAAACTTCTCATTTTGTTCACATATCACTTTCTTAATATAATTTAGTTGTCTTTCTTTATCTCTTTTAGCTCACTAAGCTTCTTTTATTTTTTTTTAAAGATTTTATTTATTTATTTATTAGACAGAGAGAGAGAGCGCGCGCGCGCGCGCACAAGCTCAGGCAGACAGAGTGGCAGGCAGAGGCAGAGGGAGAAGCAGGCCCACCGCTGAGCAAGGAGCCCGATGCGGGACTCAATCCCAGGACACTGGGACCATGACCTGAGCCGAAGGCAGCTGCTTAACCAACTGAGGCACTCAGGTGTCCCACTAAGCTTCTTTTAGATGATTATTTTGAATTATCAGTTTTTAGTTCTCCATTATTTAGGGTCAGTTACTGGTACTTTATTCTGTTGCTATGGCAGTGTCAGACTTCCCTGATTTTTTGTGATCTCTATGGCTTAGCATTGGGATTTCATTTGAAGAAGTAACTACTTCTTTCAATCTTTATAGACAGACTTCAGTAAGGAAAGCCCTTCATCATTCAGCCTATCCAGAAATTCGAAAGGGCCATATAGTAGAATCCATAGGCGGGTTTACTGCTGGATTACTCATCTAGGCTAGCCTGGTGGCTAGGTCAGTGGGTGATCAGGTCTAGAGTCTGGGTCCGCAGGGGGCTGCCTGGTACTTGGATTCAGAGAGGCTAGCCTTGAGCCTCAGACCATTGCCATAGGTCTGGACTTTGTGTCTACATGAGTAGGCCAATGCCTGGATTTATGGGAGTGGGCCTAGAATCTGTGTCTGTAGGTACAGGCCTGGATCCGGGGTGCATAGGGGCCACCTGGTACAAGGGTCCATTGAAGTAGTCATGATAACTAGGTTTATGAGGGTGTGCCTAGAACCACAGTCCACGGTGGCAGGCCAGTTGCTGGGTCCAAAAGGGTAAATCTGTTGGGACAGACCGAAGGAAACATGGAGGGTAACCTGGCACTGGGGTAATTTTCAATCCTGAATCCATGGATGCCAGCTTAGTCCTGGGGTGAGCCAGGCACCTGGACTCATGGGTATGGACCTGGTCCTGAGTCTGTAGGGGCTAGCCTGGTGCCAGTGTCCCCTAGGATAAGGCTAGTGACCAGATCCATAGAAGCAGGCTAGGCTCTGAGTCCACAGAGGATGGGCCTGGTACCTGGGAGCACAGGGGCAAGCGTGAAGGTTGGGTGCACAGGGAAGGATCTGAAGCTTGACTTTCCAGTGGTGAGCCTGGTTTTGGGTCCACAGGAACCAGCCCAGTACTAGAGTATACTGGGCAGGTCCTGAACTTTAGGTCTCCTGGAGCCTAGGGCCACAGGAAGCCAGCCTGTACTGTGAGGCCATGGGGATCACTCTGGAGCATGCCTGGTACCTGGGTCAGTAGGAACCAATCAGGCATCAGGGTTCACTAGAGAAGATCTGAAGCTGGGGTCAGCAGCAAAGTCAGGTGCTCACTTCGCTTTTCTTCCCCTTTGTAGAAGGTATCTCTCACCATGCTTCACTGCCCTGCATGGGCTTGGGGGCAGGATGATGGAGGTAATATAAAAGTGTCCTTTCTTATTTCTGCACATCTCCCAAGTGCTATAATCTCTCACCAAGATTACCTAGCTCTTGCAAAGGTGTTTTTGTATATGAATGGTTGTTCAAACCAATGTTTCTGTGAGGGGACAAGAGCTGGAAATTTCCATTCTGTCATCTTGCTGACATTATTCCTAAACACTTCTACCTTAATACACATAAATAAATGTAACTGAGAAAATAAAATAACTGAATAAATATAAATAAATATATATAAATAAAATATATTTATTTTCTCAGTTACTAAGTTAATAATATTATAATGTGAGGTGACTTCAAAACTCATGTCACCTTTTTACATTGTGGACTGTGAACATAGAGAAAAATACACCTCTCTATTTGAATGTTTAACATATAGACATAAGATAGATATATTCAATGTTTATTCCAAGTAAGTTATACAAATGGTCCTATAGAGCCTCTAAAGATAGCTATAGACCTAGACATTTGCAAGGTGTATAAATACAATAAATTTCATAGTTAACACTCAACAAATATTTCCTAGCTACAATTAAAATATCCTATGAATATTCATTATGACAGATTGTATCTCACTTAGTAAAATGCTGTACAGATAGCAGGTAGTCAATAAATTTTGTGAACCAAAGTACATTAGAACAGATATGGTTACTTTCTACCATCCAATTCCTGAGATAGAGATAGTACTTAATAAATGTTTCTAATTGTAAAAATACACATGCTGTTTTTTCTTGCAAACACCATATATTTCATACATTATTCTGAAAGATATTTTGATAACAAAAAAACTATAACATTTTTAAGGTTCTTGATAATAACAGCAGGAATCAATCCAACATAGCTTTTTCAGATTAATGGCTGTGCTTCACATTACAGTGACTCTGCCTACATCTCCAACTATCTATAGTAAAGATAAGTCATTTAAAATGAAATATTACTCCCTAACTCATCATTGTAAGGATCTGCGAGGAAGAGGAGAGAAACAGAAAAATGAAGCCACTGATAGAAAACATTTAAACTAACTATTACTCAGTAAATGAACTGGACAGGGAGTTGAAAGTTAAAGACAAATTACTATATTATGAAAATTTACTGCAGCACATCATAAATCATTAAAACATTTTATTAGCCATTTCCAATAAGTAAATGATTATTTGATACAGAATATCTTTTTAAATTGCCTGAATTTGTCCATCTTTATTTGCCAAGGAAGGGTTATCTTAAATGTATACAACTGGAATGACTCAGGGTATAATTCATGTTACATAAAGGTATGCTTAATGGAATGTCACCTTTCAGAAGCTTCCACCTTTGAAATTTTGCTACAGCTCAGCTTTCTAATGAAACAGAACATTTTTCTTTCCTAGGACATGCTAGTCCACAAACACTCAAATCTAAGTTCCTTACACATCCAAAATAACTGTTAGTCCAATGTTTATGATCTGTAAAAACAAGCAAGAAAAAATGAGGAACTAAACATAAGAAACCTTGAAATATGCAACTTCTAAAATAGCACATTTCATATAAACCAATTAACAACAAAATAAAAGAAACACATCAACAATAATACAATAATAGTACAGGATCTTAACACCCCCTTACTGAAATGGACAGATCATTCAAGCAAAATATCAAAAAGGAAATAAATGCCTTAAATATACACTGGACCAGAAGGACATCACAAATATATTCAGAAAATTCCATTCCAGAGCATCAGAATACACATCCTTCTCTACTGCACATGGAACAGTCTCAAGAATAGATCACATCCTGAGTCACAAATCGGGTCTCAACCAGTACCAAAAGATTAGGATCATTCTCTACATATTTTCAGACCACAATGCTCTGAAGCTAGACCTCAATCACAGAGGAAAGTCGGAAAGAACTCAAATACATAGAGGCTAAAGAGCATCCTACTGAAGAATGAATGTGTCCACTAGGAAATTAAAGAAGAATTGAAAAAAATTCATGGAAATAAATGATAATGAAAACACAACTGTTCAAAATCTGTGGGACTCAGCAAAGGCGGTCCCGAGAGGAAAGTATATACCAATACAATCCTTTCTCAAGAAACAAGAAAGGTCTCAAGTACACAAACTAACACTATACCTAAAGGAGCTAGAGAAAGAACAGCAAAGAAAGTCTAAACCCGCAGGAGAAGAGAAATAATAAAGACCAAGAGCAGAAATCAATGAAATAGAAACAAACAAACAAAAAAAAATAGATCAATGAAATTAGGAGCTGGTTCTTTGAAATTAATAAGATTGATAAACCCCTGCCCAAACTTATCAAAAAGAAAAGAGAAAGGACCCAAGTAAAGAAAATCATGAAAGATCACAACCAACACCAAAAAACCACGAACAATTATAATAACATATTGTGAACAACTATGTGCCAGCAAATTTGACAATCTGAAAGAAATGGACGCATTCCTAGAGACATATAAACTACCACAACTGAACCAGGAAGAAATAGAAAACCTGAACAGACCCATAAGCAGTAAGGAGATTGAAACAGTCATCAAAAATCTCCAAACAAACAAAAGCCCAGGGCCAGATGGTTTCCTAGAGGAATTCTACCAAACATTTAAAGAAGAATTAATTCCTATCCTCCTGAAACTGTTCCAAAAAATAGAAATGGATAGAAAACATTCAAACTCATTTTATGAGGCCATCATCACCTTGACCGCAAAACCAGACAAGGATCCCATCAAAAAAGAAATTACAGACCAATATCCTTGATGAACACAGATGCGAAAATTCTCACCAAAATACTAGCCAATAGGATCCAACAGTACATTAAAAGGATCATTCACCCCGCCCAAGTGGGATTTATTTATTGCAGGGCTGCAAGGTTGGTTCAACATCAACAAATCAATCAATATGATACAATACATTAACAAAAGAAAGAACAAGAACCATATGATACTCTCAAGAGATGCTGAAAAAGCATTTGACAAAGTACATCATCCCTTCCTGATCAAAACTCTTCAAAGTGTAGGGATAGAGGGCACATACCTCAATATTATCAAAGCCATCTGTGAAAAACCCACCACAAATATCATTCTCAATGGAGAAAAACTGAGAGCTTTTCTGCTAAGTTCAGGAACACGGCAGGGATGTCCATTATCACCATTGCTATTCAACATAGTACTAGAAGTCCTAGCCTCAACAATCAGACAACAAAAAGAAATTAAAGGCATCCAAATCAGCAAAGAAGAAGTCAAACTACCACTCTTTGCAGATGATATGATGCTTTATGTGGAAAACCCAAAAGACTCCACTCCAAAACTGCTAGAACTCATACAGGAATTTAGTAAAGTGTCAGGATATAAAATCAATGCACAGAAATCAGTTGCGTTTCTATACACCAACAACAAGACAGAAGAAAGAGAAATTAAGGAGTCAATTCCATTTACAATTGCACCCATAGCCATAAGATACCTAGGAATAAACCTAACCAAGGAGGCAAAGGATCTGTACTCAGAAAACT
>RCUC01122529.1:0-20680 GCA_003697995.1 Taxidea taxus jeffersonii
GTGAATGCTGGACAGAGGTGGGGCTCCTCCGTAAATGACTGAAGGCCACATCTGATATATCATTACCAATTTCCCGGAAGCGAAGGGACAGTGCCTAGTACTTGTGAATCTAGATCTGTGCCCTTGTTGCCAAAAGGGGCAGTAGTTTAGGGAAGGGCCCGTTTCCCAGCAGACTGGGTGGGACTCTGGGCTGTCTTCTTGGGGTACTCTTAGCCTCGTTGTGTGCTCCTAGACTTGGAGGGACCTCCACCTGGGGACCCAGCAGGGGGAGGGCCACATGTGGGCAAAGCAGAATAACTCCAAGCACATCCCCAGCTGCTGACCCAGGGAGGCCCCTTGGGCAGATGGTCTTAGGAGCTCTCTTTGTCTCGGCTGCCACCTGCTGCATCCTTGTCACAGCTCAGAGAGGCACTCCAGGCACTCAGCCTGACGGTCAAGGCCCTACAAGACCTGGGCCCTGCCGTTCTCTCATCCTCCCCCCTCCCGCCCCCATAATACTCAGCAACACTGATCTGTCTCTACCTAGAACCCTCTCTACAAACCGCAGTCTTTGATGACTAACTCCTTCTCCCCTTCACATCCAGTTTATAAACACCTCCTCTGAGAAGCTTTCCTGGATTTCAGGTCACCCTGGGCTTTCCTGGTCTCACTGTCTTGTCAATGTCTGTGTAGCTGTCTGTCTCACTAGACGATGAGCTCTGAGGGGTCAGGGCTGGATCTAATTCATCACTCTATATCCCTAGAAGCCCACACAGGAAATGTTTGTTGATAAGTAAACAAAGAAATGAATGAGCCCTAGGCTCAGTTCTGCTACTAGAAGAGTGCCATAAAGTAGGTACTCGGTAAATATTTTTGAATGGAACTTGCCACACATCCTTGAGCAAGTCACTTTCTCCTCTGAGTCTCAGTTTCCTCCTCTAAAAAATAAGGAGGCTAGTCCCTTCTCAACCCCCTCACAAGTGAGCACATGGGTGGGGGAACTGGCTGATTGCCCCAGGGCAGGGTTTCTCAACGTCAGCACTCTTGACCTTTGAGGCTGGATAATTCCTTGTTGCAGGGGGCTGTCCTGCACGTGGTGGGCTGGCTAGCAGCATTCCTGGTCTCTGCCCAATGAAAGGCCCCCCTCCCCAGTTTTGACAACCCAGAATGTCTCCAGACATTACCGGATAAACCCTGCGAGGCAGATTGCCCCAGTTGAGAACCACTGGCCCAGAGAAAACTGTCTGTGGAAGAGGGGCTGAGGGAGTGGTAGTGTGTGCCCTGAGCATCCAGCCAAGGACAGAGGTCCCTGGGGAGTTCAGAGAACAGTGACCTGCTTAGCCAGTCCCCTTCCTTTGTCCGTAGGTCCTGTGAAGTCACTCTGGCTCCTCTGGCAGCACCAAGGCCCTTTATGTCCAGATGGGAGAGACAGGCACCCCCAGGGACCTAGCCCCTAGATTCCAGCAGCTTCCTGCCTGTCCTGCTTCCAGCTCAGGCTTCCTCCTGGGTCACCTGAGAACTCCATTTAGCACTGGTCACTCCCCTTGCTTTGGAACCTCCAGTCTCTACCATCACCCACCTCCTGTCCCACCCTTCAGCTGACATTAGAAACCCTCCCCCAACCGCCAGGCCTCATTGTTCCAGCTCCCCAACACAAACTTCCTCCCTGGCCAGACCAGAGAACACCAGATACTGCCTTCTGTTCTTCTGCCACCTCCCTCCCCTGGGCTGCTCGCTCCTTCCCCCCTGCTCACCTTAGTCCAGTCATTTCATCACCACCTAGCTGTGCACCCCAGGGCAGATCACTGCCCTCTCTGAGCCAGTTTTCTCCTCTGTAAAACAGGGATGGGGCAGATGTGATTGATCTCCCAGGGTAGATATAAGAATGAAATGAAATGATCTAGTTGTGATAATAATCCTGGAACTCAGTAAGGAGGGGATACCTGTTTATTACGATGGTGATCGGGACTCACCAGATGGTTCCTCGGTCTTGCTGAGCAGGCTTTCTGGGGCCACATCAAGGAAAGAACATGGTGTGAAAAGACCTTAGCTCAAGTTCCGACTGTACTTCCACCCCGAGGGATAGCTCACTGCAGGCCAGTTAACTCTGAGAAGTGTCCTTGGAGCCTCAGTTTCCTCTTCTGACAAATGGTACCATGATTTGCTCTTCTGGGGCTGCCGCAGCATTCTGGCAAGCTAGTGGGTGTGAGCATGTTTCTCCAATGCCGGCAGGATGCCCTGGAGGGTCTAAGTAAGCCAGAGGCAGCAGATTTTGTAAAGGCCTGAGGAAAGAGCCATCCTGTCAGGCTTCTGAAGGGTTGAGCCACTGTCCTTGGGAACAGAGGGGCACCAGCCACCCACTGCCAAGCCATGGTGCTGGACTAGGGGGTTTCTCTGCTACCTGGGCCATGTGGGGGGTGGTTGACAATGGCCAGCAGATATTTCCTGGGGCCTCCACAGTCCATGTCCCTCCCTCAATGCCTTTGACATCGAGGTCTCAGTCTTAAACGGACAGAGAAAACACCTGGAGACCAGACATGCTGCTTCAACACCTGCTTTCTGTTTTTCCAAAAGTGTCTCGGGAGGTAGAAAAGAGCTCTGACCTGTAACATAGTGAGCCCCAGGGGACTGGGGTCTGGCAGCTCTCCTAAGGATAAAGGATAGGTGGAGGGATTGCCATTCCCCACCCAAGGACTGACATCTCAAACGGAAAAGGTGTTGCCATGCCCCCTCTTGGGTCTCTCTCTGGTCTGAAGGCTGTTACTCCTGCCAGACCTAGCCTCACGGAGGATGGGATGGAGGCCTGGGGAGACAGAACCTCTGTTTATGATGAAATGGGAGACCCTGGAGGTCGACCCCAGCCTACCCTTTGGTGGTGTCAAAGCCTCTTAAGAAGCAGGCTACACCGGTGCCTAATAAGAATTCCGGGCCCAGGGACGCCTGGGTGGCTCAGTTGGTTAAGCGGCTGCCTTCAGCTCAGGTCATGATCCCAGCGTCCTGGGATCGAGTCCCACATCGGGCTCCTTGCTCGGCAGGGAGCCTGCTTCTCTCTCTGCCTCTGCCTGCCTCTCTGTCTGTCTGTGCTCACTCTCTCTGATAAATAAATAAAATCTTTAAAAAAAAAAAAAAAAAAGAATTCCGGGCCCAGGGGCGCCTGGGTGGCTCAGTGGGTTAAAGCCGCTGCCTTCGGCTCGGGTCATGATCCCAGGGTCGTGAGATCGAGCCCCGCATCGGGCTCTCTGCTCTGCCGACAGCTTGCTTCCTCCTCTCTCTCTCTGCCTCTCTGCCTACTTGTGATCTCTGTCTATCAAATAAATAAGTGAAATCTTAAAAAAAAAAAAAAAAAAAAAGAATTCCGGGGCCCAAACCCTAGCCCTGCCCCTGGGAGGTTGGGCCCAGCACCCCTTTACTGGGCCCCGCCCGCAGTTCCGCCTCTGCTGCCAGTACTGCCCAATGAACAGCAGACTCTGCCCCCAAGCCCACCCAATGAGTGGCGTGCCCGCCTCTTACCCTGTGCCCTGGGGCGTCAAAGCAATGAGGGTCCACGCCCAGGAGCTGGCACTATGTGCAGTCTGGATATCCTCTGGATTCCTGCCTCATCTCTGTGGCCCAGTCTCCAAGCCCCTAAGAGCCCACTTGGCTGCCTCCTCCAGCGCCTCCGAACTCATCAGTGGCCCTGGAAGTGGCCATGTGGCCCTCCATGAGGCTTAAGAATCTGGGGCTGAGCCCTCCAGCCCCTGTGCTAGTATGGGGCTTCAACCCCCGTCCCCACCCTCCAGCCCCTGTCCCTCTGCCCTGCGCGGCAGTTTCTGCCTGTTGCAGACCTCCTCAGTCATCCTGAGCTCCACAGGTTCCCGCATGGCACTCAGGATGGCGGCTGCCCACACCTTGGCTTTGTGCCTGCCCTGCCCCTCTGCTACAGACGCCTGAGTGTGACCCACATTCCACAGCCTGTAGGAGTGGCCCATCTGTGTCTAATTAGATTCTTCTTGCTTCCTTAGCCTCCCCCTCACACACACTTCCTACACCTCCCTCCTGCTCTCACCTCCCGATGCCACTGTGGGGATTCCCACATTCCACGTGGGCAAGAGCTTCTGGTTCCCGCAAGCTGCACTGTGACCCCTCGGATGACAGGGCAGAACATTCAGCCACTGATTCAGTGTCTTCCTTCTTGTAGCTCCCCCTCTTCAATGTCCCTGGATGGACCCTGGATGGAAAGTTCTGTTTCCATTGACCCCCCCTGTTCCCAGGGCTGATGGTTTCCATTCAGCCCTCGGAGATCTAAGAACAGGAAAGGAGAATGTAAAATGTGAAATGAAATTGACTCCTACCAGAGGCCATGGACGGAGCCTGGTAGAAGTCAAGGGTGAGCTTTGCTAGTGGCAGTGTGCACGGGAGCACGGTTCAGAAATGGGCTCTTGATCCCTGTTGGGGACAGTTGCCACCACTGAAGTGCTTCATTTCTGTGCACGCATGAAGCCAACAGAGGTGACAGAAGTAGAGGATAATGCTGCAGCCAAGTGGAATCCTGGTCCTGACCCCCACCTCCACCCCCCTCCCCCCAGGTAAGGGAAGCCCCAGAGAGCAGAGTGAAGAAATCCTTTGCTCCCAGGAACTGGGGCAGGATTCCTTCTCTTCACTCTTCTTCGCCTCTGTCTTGCTCTGGCCTAGAAATAGTCATCCAGGCTCAGGCAGGCCACTTCCAGGTTCTCGCATCTTCTGGCTGAGCATCTGCTCCCTCCTGGAGGAGAGAGTAAACAGAGACTCTGAGCTCCAGACCTGCTAAGCCAGTGTGACCAGCCCAGAGCAGGGTGACCCAGCCTATGCTGCCTGCCTGAGAGCAACACAAACAGAGTCAGTTTAATTTGGTGAGGCTTTCTGGAAACCTTCACCATGCCAGGCTCTGTGCTGGGCACCGGGCACACTAAGAAGAACCTAGTTGGGTGGTACACAGCCCTTGCCCTCTTGGTACAAAAGGGTATAAGATTTGGGCACAGGAGACTGTACCCATTATAAAATCAGGAGAGGACATGAAGTAAGGAATCTCAGAAGAAAGAGCAAGCCTACCTGCTGGGCCACTAAAAAGGCTTCCCAGAGGATGGGCCCTGGAGTGGAGCCGCATGCAGGGGTGATGACAACAAGCAGGGAGGAGTCAGTGGAGGAACAGTCTGAGTGGAGGCTTTGGGGCCGAGCGGGGTGGAGTGACATGTGCCAGGGAGGCTGCAGGAGAGGGCTGGGTCTGGGTTGCACATGGCCTTGATTAGTCTTTACTCTGCCACTAGGTGCTGGGTGACCTGAGATTAGTCCCCTCTCCTCTCTGGGTCTCATTTTTCCCATCTGTCAAATGGAAGAGTTGGCTCAGAATTAATGGTTTACAGCTTTTTCAGACCTGTCACCTACATTTCCTAACAAATAATTTGTAATGTCTCAAAGATAATATAACCTTTTTACAATTTATATATATATGTAATATATATAAATTTTTATATTTAATATATAATTATATATTAAATATATCTATACTTGAAATTGTATATATCTATAATCTAATGATGATATAAAGAAAAAATACAAGGAAATTCCTTGTAAGAAGATATTGTGCATGTCGTCTCTAGAGACTCACTATAGCCACACTGGAAAACATGTGAAGTAGTTGGGTGCTCCCACCATAGGTAAAACACCATTCTGCCTCAAATGTGATCTGAAACAGGTAGATTCTGTGAGTCAGTGGCATTTTTCTTAGAGATATATTTTCCCAAAAAGTGAACAATTCTCAATGAAGTTCTAAACAACATAAATGCAGTCTCCCCTCAGTTTCCATGGTAGTAGTGTTCTAAAATACTCAGTATATTAAAACTGTATAAAAATTACATCCTGTTCATACATAAAATGGAGTTAAGTTGTAATTTTAGGTCTTTGTAAAAAAGTTTTCCAGCCACATGAATGTGTGGTTGGGCATTTGGAAACATGGGTGGCAAGGGGGCCATGGGAATGCCCTGTGCCTTTCATTCAGGGCGTTTGGATGCGTGGATCCCACCTATTGAGAAACCCACACACTCCCACACATGTCCTTGTCCCCACCAGGGTGATTGCCAACACCTGGATAATCCTGATGCTCTCTCAGCTCTGAGGTTCTGTAATTCTGGATTTCATTAGTTTACCCAGACTTTTACAGGGTACCCTCTGTGTTCCTTGCCCCAGGCAGTCACAGCTCCTGTTCCTCTGCAGCCAGGGTTAAATCTGGAAGGACCTTGGCTATCACCCTTCCATTTTACAGAGGAGGGGGCTGAGGACCAGAGAGGGCAGGCTAGCCTTCAGCAACACACAGCTTCCCAGGGAACAACCAGAAGCCTGCGCTGGGGTAGGACGGTAAAGTGGGTCCACAGCCTTCTCTCCACTCACCTCCTCTCCCCTCCTCCGCCCCCTGCAGTGCCCGCCGCCCTGACCCTGGACCCGGGCACTGCCCACCAGCGCCTGATCCTGTCTGACGACTGCACCATCGTGGCCTACGGCAACCTGCACCCGCAGCCGCTGCAGGACTCGCCGAAGCGCTTCGATGTGGAGGTGTCGGTGCTGGGCTCCGAGGCCTTCAGCAGCGGCGTGCACTACTGGGAGGTGGTGGTGGCGGAGAAGACCCAGTGGGTGATCGGGCTGGCCCATGAGGCGGCCAGCCGCAAGGGTAGCATCCAGATCCAGCCCAGCCGCGGCTTCTACTGCATCGTCATGCACGACGGCAACCAGTACAGCGCCTGCACCGAGCCCTGGACCCGGCTCAACGTCCGCGACAAGCTGGACAAGGTGGGCGTGTTCCTGGACTATGATCAAGGCCTGCTCATCTTCTACAACGCCGACGACATGTCCTGGCTCTACACCTTCCGCGAGAAGTTCCCGGGCAAGCTCTGCTCCTACTTCAGCCCCGGGCAGAGCCACGCCAATGGCAAGAACGTGCAGCCCTTGAGGATCAATACCGTGCGCATCTAGGGCGGCGGAGGGAGCGCCCAGACGCCACCCGCGCGGCGGCCACCCACAAGAGCGCCGCCCAGGGGACGGGAGAGGCCTGGATTCCCGTCCCGAGTGGCCATTGTGGCCACCGTGAGGTCTCAGGCTGCTTGTTTACCCTTCAGCCTCCGTGCTCCATGATTCCTAAACTCTATCAGCATTGATGTCCTGTAGTTCTGGCCTTGATGGTGAGGCAGCTTTGGTCCAAGGATGTGATGTGGCTTCTCCCCCGGGCAGCCCCTACCCAGCCCTCATCCCCATCCTCTGGGGGCAGGGGCCCACCTCCCTCTGTCTCCCTCCTGCCCACCCACCCTGATCTCAGGATGTGTCAGTGTTGCCAGCGGTTGACAGCCGGAAAGATACACGGGAACCCTCTTATGCTCCCGACATCAGAGACTTGCCCCTCACTGAGACATGGGCCATGTTTCCCTTGACTCCGGCCCACAGTGGACACAGGCAGTAGCTGGTCCTAAGGTGTCTGAGAACCACCTCTTCTACCTCCAGACCAGGAGCTTTGTGGTTCCTGTTTTTCCCACTGCCCTGCAGGTAGAGATGATGCTGTGGCCTGTGCGAGGCACCTGTCATTGGGCCCGCGTGTTACATGTGCCACCACCTTCTAGCCCACGGGTAGAAAAGCAGGATGATGGCATAGCCAGTGGCCAAGGCGGAGACCAGTAGCCTAAAGGCAGCTGCAGGACAAGCATCACTGGATGATGGAGGTCCCCAGAAGCTTGGCTAAAGGTCCAAGCAGGCCTCTGTGACCAGGCTAGGGTGCGGGGAGCAGTGTCTCAGTCAGGACATGAGCGCTGGGACAGGCTGTTGACCAGGACCTCCCATCAGACTTGGCATCTCTCTCCATTCAGATCCTGTGCAGATAACAAGAGCTGCTTTGGCTAGTTTAATGAGACAGGATTTATGATCACATCCCTGATGGCTTTCCAGAATCATTGGAAGGACTGGAGGGACAGACTCTGCTGGTTTTCCAGGAGTAGTTCCCAACCACCAGATTCATCACACCTGTCCTGATCAAAAACGCTGCTCCCATCTGCAGTGAGCCACCAAATCAGGAGGCCGCGGACCACAGAGCCGTGCTCCCTCCGCTGCTGACCATGCCAGCAAATGGACGTCCTGGGGCCCACCTCTCTCCCACTCAATTTAATTCCCAAATCCCAATCTGGATGAGGGGCACTGCTGAGGAAACACAAACTGGGCCCAGGACTTTGGCTGCATGGGTGTCTGGGAAATAGATTCTTCTTTCCTGGCCCAGCCACACTGAAAGGAACAAAAGAAACTGAGAGAGGGGCTCACCTCCAGGTCTTGGCTTTGAAGCAGCAGAGCCTCCAACTGTCCTGATCCCTGGCTCTGGCCCTGCCCAGGGGTGGCCAGAATATCTCAAGCCTCAGCTTTGCTCTCTCATCCTGAGCCTAGATTTGGAGCTTGTGGGGTCCCTGACCACACTTATCCCAAAGGAGCCAGACTGGCTGAACTTGGAGGGGGGTGCTCCCCTCACAACTGCTGCCCATTGGCATCCCTCTCGGGCAGAGGAATCCTCAATCTCCCCCACCCCTACATCTACCAGAATATGGGCCACCCCCAGCAGTATTTTTATTTTAAGTGTTGCCCATTTTGTGAGTTATGATGAATTTATATTAAATTAAAGTTACAGAATGTCAGTGGTCAGTTCCATTCACTTTGAAAAAGGCCCACCTTTTCTTTCCCAGGCAGTATACGTATATTAACATGGCTAATCCACAAAGCAACACTACTGGGTATATAATATTATGCCCATTTTACAGAAGTAGAAAATGAGGTTCAGAGAGAAGATGTGACATGCCCACAGTCCCCTGTACCACGCCGGTAAGGGGCAAAGCTCGGATTAGAACTAAGTTCTAAAGCCAGCACTTACATTACAACTTACTAGTCAGGGAAGACAGGCAGTCTGCCTGGAGGAGGGGTTAGTGATGGTCTTGGGAGCAAAGGGGAGCTCATGAGACAGTGTCAGGTCTCCTGAATTCCACAAACCTGGGCTTGAACCCAAGCTCCATTACTGTATGACTTTAGAGAAATGACTTAACCTCTCTGGGCCTCGGCTTTTCTGCATGGAAAATGGGGATAATAACACCCATCTCATGATTTATTGGTAAGCTGCAAAGTGCGGTGCACTTAGGGAAGTCCTGCCTCTCACTCCAGCTGCCTCCCAGAGCAGTGCCTTAAGGAAACTGACCCTCAGGAGTCTATCTTCCTCCTTAGGTCTCGTATGGAGTATGGGAGCATCTCGGTCAGTGATATCTGCAGGTCTGCTGTAGAGAAGAAGGTATATCCTACCTCTGACTGACCAGGAGTCAAGAAGGGGCCTGAATATGGACAGATAAGCTGTGGACACTGTAGGTGACAAGGCTCTGGGGCCCCACAGCTACACAGTGCAGCAACCTGGGAAACAGGAGTCCTGAGCCTCATCTTAGTTCTGTGCTGACCCTTTCTGTACCCTGAAGCCCCTCTCCTCAGTCCCCTTACCTGCAAATGAGAGAGGTCACATTGGATGCCCCCTGAGGCCTCAGAGGGATCTTCACTTATACCTGGATCTAGGGAGAGCAGAGAGGGAGCCATAACAGTCATTGAATTGTTTGGGGTTCTAGATAGAGGGGCATGAACAAAGATTGGAGAAATTAGCAGAGGGAAAGGTCTCTGATGGGTTGATGGAGAGCACCTAGTTTTGGAGAGAGGTGATTTTGAGACTAGAGTATCCCCAACCAATCCTTCAACTCTCTGTGGCTCCCCCCAAGCCATGCCCCTCCATCTTTGCTCAGTGTATCTGTCTTCTGGGGAGAGAAATGCCCCCTCCACAGTCCTTCCTACCCCTCCCCAACTCAGCCTTGGCACAAGGTCCAAGGAGTGCTGGCCACATCCCAGTGTTCCCTTCAGAATTCCTGAATGAAAGAATCTGGGGTTTTCAGGCTGATCCCGGGAATCCCCCACTTAACACAGACAAGCAGAGATGGGGAGGCAAAGCATCCCAGTCTTGGGGAAGAAGGAGGGGATCAGTGAGGGTCTTACCCAGAGCGCGAGAGAAACATATCCCCATTTGGATCCCAGTTTGTGGTCAGCAGACAAAGAGATGGTGCTTATCTAACATCAAGACAAGGCTGTGAGGCTGGTATCATTTTCTCAGTGTTTGAGTGGAGAAACATCACCTCCCAGGGGACCCACAGCCAGTACTCAACAGGGGAGGAAATCAGACCCAGGCCCATCCAAAACTAACGTCAAACTCGTCACTGGACCTTCCTCAGAATGTTTCTCAACTTTGAGGACCCCTTCAGTGACAGGCAGCAGACACTGGATCCCCCTGGGACTCAGAGTGGGACTTTAACCCTCACTCCACACCATCGTGCATTTGTGCGATTGTGGGTCAAATCTCAGCTTCGAGCCAAGACTCATGTGTCTCTCAGAGTCAGAGTAGACTCAAGAAGGTACTATGTGACCCTAAGCAGGTACCTGTCTCTCCCTGGGCCTCAGTGTCCCTCCCCATCTCTTTTGGGGGAGGGGCTAGAGATCCAGTTAATTGATTGCCCAGGTTCTGGCTCTGATTATCCAGGATTCTGTAAGTCTAATGTGGAGTTTGTCCTGCTCAGAACATAACAAGGCCATTAGCTCTGAGTATTTCTCTCTGGGGTGGCAGCAGGGAGAGAAAACAACAGAGATAAGGTCTCCCAGCAGCACAGAGCTCAGCTGGAGAGGTCATCCCAGGAGGCTGACTGCTCACACCTGGGCAGTATTCCTGGCTTCCCCTCATCCTGCCTGGGTCCTGAGTCTGTTCACCATGCCCAAACACCCCACCAGGAGGTCAATTGCAAAGGGTCATGTCACAGGCTTAAATGAAGGGGGCTTGAAGAGGAGTGGGTTTGGGGGAGTGGTGAGTGCTGGCCAAGGTGCTGAATCATAATTGCCCACAAGGGCGTGGTTATTTCTCCTCCCTCGGGGGTGCACATGATTCTGCTCTGTCTCTCCAGGAATCCTGAACCACCCCTGAAGATGGGATGATGGGAAGCAGAACAGAAACAGAGACAGAAAGAAAGAGAGATGCAGGCAGGAGGCAAAGCCTCCAAAAATTTTGGAGGAGGGGAGACTTTTATTTTGAAATGTGTTCATTTTCTTTTGTTTTTTCCTTGTATCTGGATGAAATGATTGTGTGTGTGTGTGTGTGTGTGTGTGTGTCTATGTGTGTGTGTGTGTGTTTACCCTGTGTACAGAATAGAACAGTCTTCTATTTTCTTTCAAAAAATTAATAGTTCTGTTAGATTTCTGACTATTTCAAAATGTCCCCCACTTGCCCTAGGAATTAGATGAAATATGGGAAGGATTGACATTTGGGACCAGAGGCCCAGGGGCTTCCTACTCTGATGTCACAACAAGACAGACCTTTCAAGAGGCTGAAGCCAGGGGCACAATGCCCCGGTCCTGGTGAATTCCCAGAAACTGTGGACCTGGGTATGATCAAGCCTGAATGCTGGTGGGGCCTGGGAGATTTGAGGCTCAGAGAGGGTTGATTCCTAGTTCAAGGGCACATAGCACATGACAGAGCCAAGACCCAAACCCAGGTGTTCTGGTTCCCAGTCAGTACACAGAGAATGGAGAATGGTCAGCTAAGAGGGTCCTGCCCAGGCAAGGAAAAGGAGCAGAGAAGACCAGCAGGAAGGGGCCAGGAGCAGGGCTGAGGAGGGGGCCACTCAAAAAGGATCCCATGTCTAAAACAGTCAGTGGGGGGGGGTAGGGGGACCCTCAGAGTCAGTTGCCATGCTCCTCAGAAAAGAGAGAACAAAGGGGTCATAAGTTTGGAAAATCCTCTCTGGGATGGAGACAGCCCAACTGAGCATGCCAGTCAGCATCCCAGGACAGCTGCTGAGAGACCACTGGCTTCAACCATGTCATTTTATAGAGAAGAACACTGTGACTCAAATGAGAAGACACCAGCCTGTGGGCCATAGCCAGGCCCAACCTAGGTCTCCTGCCTCGCAGTCATTTGATATGCACACATACCATGTGTCCAGCCAGTCCTGCTTTTTCTGGGACCTCCTGGGGTCCTTATCTGCATCTCCCATCTCCCAAGAGCAGACTGCTGGGCCCCAGGACTTCGTTCCTGGTTCATAGATTTGGGTGGGATTGGGCAGTTTGGATGGGAGGGACTTCTGTCTGGGGTTTGTAGCAGGCAGAGCAAGCAGGTCCAGGGGCTCAGCCCACAGGGAGTGAGGGGCAAAAGCCCCTTCTCTTGGAAAAAAGATTCCAAAACCTCCAAACCACTGAAGTTCCAGTGCTGACTCTAGTGCCATGGAATCAGGGGACCCCCGTTGGGCCATTGCCCTGATGTCCTCATTTACCTGGAATACTCCCCATGGCCCCAGCAGCTGCCTGGCTGGCTTTGTCTCTGCAGTGGCTGGTGCTGGCTCTGAGGTTTGAGACCCGGGAGAACCTTGCTAAATCTGGAGTGGGTCCTGGCTCCATCCCTGACACTCCAGTGACCCTCCAGATCCCTTCATCTCTACCTTCAGGGTGTCCCTTCCTCACCAGTTCCACAAGAGGGTGGGTGGCCCTGATCAATGGGGTGACTCCTGATTCTAAGGTTCTTGCTGGAGGTAGCCTTGTGGAGTTTGCCCAACATTGTCCACCCCCTCCACCCCCCCTCTTCCTCTATCACACTCCTGAAATGTCCTCCTCTGTCCCTTTCCTTCCTCCACCAAAACACACCCTCCTGTGTTCCTCAAGGTAACTGGCTTATGGCCTGAGATGCCGTCCCCTTCCCAACCTATGCACGTTCATAACAGGAGTCATTCCCGAAAGAGTGACCAGTGGTGGGACTTCAGGCATCACACCAAGTAGGTAGGTGAAAGCTTATGGGGGACAGGAAGAAGGAAGTGTCTTCTTATGACCATTCAGGCAGCACAAGAGCAGATGTTACTATGTGGGCACAGACCCAGCTAGACATGGCAGTGGCTCTCGTGCCCCTGGCCAATGCAATTGTCATTCTGGCCCAGCCTTCAGCCCTCATTCCCCCTCACCAACACCCCGACACGACGTGGCTTTTCTGTTTCGAGGGGCTACCTGTAGAGGAGGAAAATACTGCGTATAATTATAGAAGGATTCCAAATGGAGCATGGTAAGCATATTCAGGTCCTTATCACCTCTGCTTTGGTAATACTTGTCCCCCTGCCTAGAAAGCCCTTGTCCTCCTTTTTCTTCTGTTGATACCCTGTTTGCCCATCCTTAATGTCCCGCTCAGGGTGCAGCTGTCCCAGTCTTCCAGACCCAGCAGAACTCAGTGCTCTGAGCCCCTGCAGCACGGTGGGTCTCCCACTGCCACGAACATCTTGAGGCAGGGATCACATTTCCCAGTTCTGCCCACCGGAAACTGAGCACCCAGAGTGAGCCCGCTGACCACCCCACCCCCCTCAGCCAGATTCTGCGCAGGGAGAACCAGAAAGAGCAAGCGAAGACTAGGAATGTTCTTGATTTTTTGCCTTTTTAAAAAATTATAAAATAATTTCTGCTCATTGTTTAAAATTTTAAATAAATGTAAGAATGTAAAGCAGAAAACTCCTTCATCTGGCTCCCAGAAGTCAACAGCTGTTAACAGTTTGGTTCAGGCCCTTCCAGACATTTTTGTTTATGCATAAACAAAGATAGAGTTCTTTTACAAAAACATGATCATTCTTCATATTTCTATGTGTTCTGTGGAGTAAATTCCTACAAATGGAATTTTTGGTAAAAGTCTTGCTCGCTTAAAGTGTGTTGCTTTCCTGAGTAAATTTTTTTCTTATAACATGCTTATTATAGAAAATTTGAGAGGGCATCTGAGTGGCTCAGTGGGTTAGGCCACTGCCTTAGGCTCGGGTCATGATGCTGGAATCCTCGGATCGAGTCCCACATTGAGCTTCCAGCTTTTTTTTTTTAAGAGTTTATTTATTTATTTGAGAGACAGAGATAACAAGTAGGCAGAGAGGCAGGAAGGGGGGTGGGTGGGAAGCAGGCTCCCTGCTGAGCAGAGAGCCCAATGCAGGGCTCACTCCCAGGATGGTGAGATCATGACCTGAGCCAAAGGCAGAGGCTTAACCCACTGAGGCACTCAGGTGCCCCTCCGGCTCCCAGCTTTGCAGGGAGTCTGCTTCTCCCTCTGACCTTCTCCACTCTCATGCTCTCTCTCACTCTCAAATAAATAAATAAAATCTTTTTTAAAAAAAGAAAATTGAGAAAATACAGTTGAGACACACAGTGAAAATCATTGTCAGCCACTGTTCAGAGATAACCACTGATAGTTCTTTGGTGATAACATTTACAGTCTGTTTGTTCCCATGTGAGTGTGTTAATTTACAAAAGTCAGAACACAATCTCTTTTTGCTCCATAGCCTATTTTTTCCCACTTAATAATAGATTGTGTCCATTTTTCCATGTTGCCCAATAGTCTTCTACAGCATCAGTTTAGCACCATAAGGGTTGTTTGATCTCAGAAGCTTGCTTTTCCTGACCCCCATTCTGAGTAGGGAGCCTGCTGCCGCAGCCACTGATGGGCACAGAGCCTGCCTGCAACTTCTCCAGGTCGTGCAGTAAATAGAACTGGTGGCCACTAGTGCAGTAATTAGAACCATGCCCCTTTCCTCTGCCACTTTCTTGAACACCAGGCTTCTCTGATCATGGGGCGTGGAGGGCCAGGGTGGTCCTGATTTTGAGGCAGAAGAGGGCTTCTGGGCTCCAGTGGTGGGAGGGAGTTGAAGAAAAATGCTCCTTACCCTTGTGCTTCACTTCAGCCAGCTTCCCCTCAGACTTAGGAGACTGGGGAAGGAAGAGCCACAAGCCCATGCCAGGGGTGGTGGGGAGGTCGCTGAGCCACTTGAACATTTTCCAGTTCCCAAAACAAATATCCAGCTTCCTGCCCAGGCCCCACACTCTGCCCCAGGAATTTTCCAGCCAAATACTAAGGACTTGAGTGTGATCTTGGGCAAGACCCTTCTTCATTCCAAAGAGGTCTCAGTGTCCTCGCCCACATACCATGTGGTTCCTCATGCACCTACCCGACTCTGGAATTCTATAACTAAATATGAAGCCATGTTTCCAAATGCTCTCTTTTCTCTCCAAGTCCCTGCACACCTTATGATGTATTGAACTTAACCAGGCCTTGTATGTATTAACATAATAATTATTGATAGATTTCATCTCAGTTAATCCTTAATACAAGCCTGAGAGGAGGTACTACATTTCTCCCCAGCTTACAGATAAGAACACTAAGTCTAGAGAGTTAAGATGATGTTCTAATTAAACAGTAGAGTTCAGATTTGAAATCAAGGCTGTGTGACTCCCAAACCCATACTCCTTATTATCTTGCCATTCCCATACCACCCTGTGATGTATGGAGGGATCAACTTCCCTTGCTCTAGCTGGGGAAACTGAGGCCAGAGAAGAGAGATGAATTCCTCAAGGTCATACAGAAAGTGCATGGCAGAACTGGGTGAATCCAGGCTTTGTGCCTCCCAGCTTACCTTCACCTCCTGCCCAGTACTGGCTAATTTTCAAAGAGGAAAATTGATGAATAGACACAGCCTTTGAGCTGGAGTCAAATGCCCAGAACTGAATGGGGGTGGGGTGGTCAGGTGGGGAAGGTCATGTTTATTCAGCCCAGCCTGGGTCCATCCTCCCTGAGCTCAGTCCAGAGAAGTGTTGACTTTGGGCAAGTCTTAGAGGGAGAAAATGTGACATTACCTGTGGAGAGGGGGAGGGCTGGGCCAGAGGACCACCCTGCAACCTTCTCCATTCTCCTCCAAAACAGCCCCACTGTGCTCTCCACTCTCTCTCATTCAATCACTCACCCAAAAAACCCATAGAAAGTGCCTACTATGTGCTACCACCAAGATAAGCAATGACGGGTGCATCCCAGGTCTCTATCCAAGAGTTGACAGTGACTAGGCAGTCACAGCGCATGTATAGAGGCAAGGCTAGGAGGCAGCAGGAGAAGGTTCTGCTGAAGCTGAGGCCTGCAGGATGAGTCAGAACTAGGCAGAGTGTTCCAGGAAGAGGAAACAGCATGTGCAAGGGTTAGGGGGCCAGAAATGGGGTTATACAGCTGAAGGTTGAATGTGACACAGAGAGCAGAGCAATGCAGCTGGAGAGGAAAGCAGGGCTGGGTCACACCATGCTATGAGACATCTGAGGGCACTGTGGATCCATGACAAGGTTTTAAGCAGGGCAGGGGTGAGGTCATATTTGCACAGGGAAGAGCAAAACTGGAGGCCGAGAAGGCTAGTAAGGCTACAGCCCAGGGTGGGGAGAAAGATGGAAGAAGGGAGAAGTGTCCTGGGAACACTGGTTGTTTTGGAGTCCTATTGCTCAGCCTCACTCCCTTATTTCAAGAGCCCCAGAGAGGACAGGTAGAGCAAGCTGGCAGTTCCCATATTGTTCCTCACACCAGTACAACCCGTAGAATGTGATTCCTGCTGTCTCCCACAAGCCAGCCTCTGCATCTCAGCCTCTCCATCTGGTAGAGGGGAATATCACAGGCAGTTTGCCAGGTTGGATTAGACAAGGCATAGAAAGCATCTGGTGTTATTAACATCACTTCTTTCACTTAGAGTCCACAAACACAGACCAAGTACCATGTACTTCTAAGTGCCAACCACTGGCGGGGGGGTGGCGGGGGGGGGAGGAACTATTGGCTACTTGCCCAAGGTCACTCAATCTCTGGCTCCAAGACTGTCCTTGCCTATACCATGCCTCCTCCAGACCTGGGATCCCAACCTTGTGTGGGCACAGTTACTGAGGGCAGGGGCACAGCCTTCATGCTTCAGTCTCATTGGCCAGATGTGGGTGGCTTGCAGGCTGTAGTGATCATCATTCCAGCCCTGTTGTCTTTGACCACTCTGCTGACCATCAGCTGCATATTATGGAAGGCCGGTGATCTCGGGTCCCCCACCCCAGCCCACCATATCCATCAGGAGCCCAGGTAAGCCACTCAAGACTGAAAGACTGGGAAGCTTCCATTCTGTTTTATTCCAGTCTCCTTGTTGTGCACAAGCCTTATCATGTCTGTATTGTCCAAATGTGTGACATGTGACCCTTAAGTCAAGAGAAGAAACCCCTTTACTCTCTTGAGGTAATAAGCAATAATGTGCGAGCTAAATAAAGCCACGCAGAGGTCACAACCATGTTGTGTGGCCTCACAGTCTCTGTACCCTTGTCCAGGTTCTGTTGGACATTACTCACAAACGCTTGGCTCAAGGAAGCCCATTCTGCAGCCCCTGTAACTGTCACTCTGGGTGACTGTGAGACCAAGGCTGCTGTTGGCCACACACTGCCCCCTATCTCCCTGAAAATCCCCCTTCCCTGACCTGGTGGGACCTCCACAGGGAACCTCACCAAGGAACAGGAAGTCCTGCTCCAGGGACTGGATGAGAGCATGTAGTTTCACCCCAGCCGGGGTGTGGCTTATCACATTATCCAAGGCTTGGTGTCCTTAGAATTTCCCACATGTGATCTTATTTTTTTAAAGATTTTATTTATTTATTTGACAGAGAGAGAGAAAGCACACGCAGGGAGAGCTGGAGAGAGAAAAGTAGGCTCCCTGCTCAGCTAACATATAAAATATTTACTATCTGGCTCTTTTTTTTTTTTAAGATTTTTATTTATTTGACAGACAGAGATCACAAGCAGGCAGAGAGGCAGGCAGAGAGAGGAAGGGAAGCATGCTCTCCACTGAGCAGAGAGGCCTGATGCGGGGCTCGATCCCAGGACCCTGAGATCATGACCCGAGCTGAAGGCAGAGGCTTTAACCCACTGAGCCACCCAGGTGCCCCTTACTATCTGGTTCTTAACAGGGAGGTCTTGATCCCAGGACCTTGGGATCATGGTCTGAAGGCAGATGCTTAACCATTGGAGCTACCCAGGCACCCCACTCATCATATCTTAAAACACCTCTGCTTTCCTGAGGTCATGGAGTTTCTGCTTATTACATGGTTCTTCTGGAGAACATGGCCCTAAGCCCCTGATAGACAAGGCTTGGATGGCATGGAAATTGCCAGGACTCCGAATCCCTGCCCAGCCTGGAGCCTCCCCTCTACCTTATCCACTGCCTGATCTCTAGATTCTGAGGGGCAACAAAGGGAGGAAGCAGGTATCACATAGCTAACACAAAAGTCCAGAATTCTCACTAGTGCCCTAAGATCTCAGACATCTGTTCTGTCTGCCCAGCACAGGTTCATGGCTTCTTTCCACCCATTCAATGATAACCAAGTATGTTGGGTGTTGTGTTCATATTGACAAATGAGACCCAGACAAGTAATCTGTTCTTGGAAGAGAATATGATAATGAGAAGTGCTTGGATGGGGTACAGGAGTTTGTGGAAGCATAGAGAAGAGAGGCAATTAACCAGCCAGGGAAGGATAGTTGAGATTTCCAAGAAGTGGCATCGTAACCAAGAACTGAAGAATGACTAGCAAATTATTGGAAAGAAGGTGGAAAAGGTAGCACAAAGAGAAAGTGCAATGTAGGGGTTGGCAAAATATGGCCCACTTCCAGGTTTTATAAATAAAGTTTTATTGGAACACAGTCATATCCATTCACTTATGTTTTTATGACTATTTTTGTTGTACACAGCGGAAATAGTTGTGACAGAGATATTATGGCTTGCAACATATAAAATATTTACTATCTGGCTCTTTTTTTTTTTTAAAGATTTTATTTATTTATTTGTCAGAGAGAGTGAGCACAGGCAGACAGAGGCAGAGAGAGAAGCAGGCTCCCTGCCGAGCAAGGAGCCCGATGCGGGACTCGATCCCAGGACGCTGGGATCATGACCTGAGCCGAAGGCAGCTGCTTAACCAACTGAGCCACCCAGGCGTCCCTACTATCTGGCTCTTTTTTTTTTTTTTAATTTATTTATTTGACAGACAGAGAGCACAAGTAGGCAGAGAGGCAGGCAGAGAGGTAGAGGGGGAAGCAGGCTCCCCGCTGAGCAAGGAGCCCGATGCGGGACTCGATCCCAGGTGCCGGGATCATGACCTGAGCCGAAGGCAGCCGCCCAACCAACTGAGCCACCCAGGCATCCCCCTACTATCTGGCTCTTAACAGAAAAAGTTTGGTGACTCCTAGAAGTTACAGAACTCATGCTGCCTTTTAGGAACATAATGGCTGGAGGGTAGAGGGAGGAAATGTGCAATATGCAGCTCATTGTGAGTCCTTAATGATTTGACCCAAGAATAGACACATCTGATTTAAACTTTTCTAATCAGGGGCACCTGGGTGACTCAGTCTTTTAAGCCTCCAACTCTTTATTTCAGCTGGGATGCTAAGATCAGCCCCACATCAGGCTCCATGCTCAGTGGGGAAGCTGCTTGACATTCTCCCTTCCTCTCCCTCTGTCTTTCCCTGACTCATGCTTGCTCGCTCTCTCTCTCTCTCAAGTGAATAAACAGATCTTTTAAAAAATAAATAAATAAACTGATCTAATCAGATTCTCTCTTCCTAGGAATTTGAAATGTGGAATGTAAGACCCAGAAATGGAGCTGAGTTATAGTAACGTCTGTGAACCTCTGCTGATGTGGCTCCCAGACTGGTTAATCAACAATACCTTTGAGTCAGAAGCCCCTTGCAATCAATTGCCCCAAACTTTGAATTTGTGTTTCTTTTAAAAGTCAGTTTCTGTTACTTTTAATAACTCTAACTAAAATTCAGGGAGTGGAGAAAGATGAAACTGGAGGGGTATGTAGGTTTAATTAGCACAGTCCAATGTAAGTATAGTAGGAACCACATATGCAATTTCACATTCCCTAGTAGGCACACTGAAGAAGGTAAGAAAAAAATGAGTGACTGAAATTAATTTTAATAATATATTTTACTTCACCCAATATATACAAATATTTCAGTGTGTAGCCAATATTTAAAAACTGTCCATGAGATACTTTACATTCTCTTTGAATTATATCTTTGAAATCTGGGGCATATCTTACATTTATAGCACATCTCAAGTCAGACTAGCCACATTTTGAGCACTCCATAGCCACATGATGTTGGAGGCTAACATAATGGACAGCACAGGTTTAGATCCTCAGGGCCATAGAGGGGCAGCTGAAAAGTCCTGGCTTCATTCTGAAAGCGGTGGGCATTCCCCAAAGAGATTCAAACCAGAAGATTCATTTTAGGAAGATCATTCTGACTGCCTCTTAAAGAATAGACTGGACAGGAGTTAAGGCTAGCATTGGCGAGATCAGCTGGGAGGAGTTAAAGTCATCCAGATGAGAGATGAGAGATAATGATGACAGGCTTTGTCAGCAGCAGCAGGAATACTGAGATACAACTGAATTCAAGAGATGCTTGGGAGACAGACACAACATGCCTCATCATCACCGTTACCCTGACACACGAGCGCAATTTCCTACCCGTACGCTTTTGCATATATCCTCCCCACCACCCCATCCCAAATATTTCTCCTTTTCTCTCTGACAACCAAAGAAGTAAATCCTCCCAATTTTTAAGGCTGTAGTCCATGGTAGTTACACACGCAGAATGGTTCACAGGAGGGAATCAATTAACAAATGTCTCCTTCCTCCCTCAAGAAAGTCTTCTCCAGGGGTGCTCGAATGACTCAGTTGGTAGAGCATGAGACTCTTGATCTCAGATTCATGACTTCAAGCCCCACATTGGGTGTAAAGCTCAATTAAAAAAAAAAAAA
>RCUC01122530.1:0-10661 GCA_003697995.1 Taxidea taxus jeffersonii
ATAAATTCTTATTAAAAATATGTTACTTCTGCTAAGGAGGAAACCAAATTGTCCCATGTGAGAACACATTATCGTTTTTTATCTCTCAAGTCCCTTATTATGTTCCTTCTCTACATTCAATTACATATGGCCTGTAGTGTAGTTTCTTATCTATAATGTTGCTTATCTTTTTCTGTCCAGTTTGTATTAGGTATTCTCTTTGAGGATGAGAACTTGACCTCATTGCTAGAATGCTTATTATGTAGTAGGTGATGAATAAACATTGCATGGAAAGCTCAATGACATCATAGGAAAGAATGATTCAACATTGTAGCTTTTAATTCACAGATTTCTTCCTTGAAAGTGAATGATTTCTTTGAGTTTATTTAGATAAATGGCTTTTCATCATGAACATTCATACTCATAAAAGCAAGCTTTCAAGAGGTAGTCTGAGATATGATAGTGTCCTTTGAGTCTCTGAAAGCTAAGTTACTCATGCTTCTTGCAAGCCTTCTTTCTAATATCCTAGGATGCTTCATTATATTGTTGGGATTTGGTTATATTATTTAGAAGTTCTCGCTGTCAAATAGTGGACCAGCAGTAGCAGAGTCCATGTTAGGAGATTAAAAAAACACAGATTTGTATTCCCAAAGTTTTAAAAGCAGCAGATTTGAGGTATAGCTCAGAAATCTGTCGCTTTAAGACACTTCCCCAAGTGTTTCTGATGGGAGACACTGCCTCCCATCCTGGAATAGGTGGTTAAAAACTTTCAAGGCTGTGCTCTTGCATTAACAAGAAGTGTCAGTCCTGAATCAAAAGTCATTTTCCACATGTGTGTTACATCAAAAGTCTGTTCACCAACCTCCCCTGGAGATCGAGTTTGATTTGCCTTATCACTGGTCGTAGCACCAGGCTGTATGGAAGCACAGACTGGCTGAAAAGCAAATTTGTATTTGGAAACCATATTAACAACACAGGCCAAAGAGAAAGCCAGTTTCAACACAGAGGAGCGATAAGCTTTCCATAGCATAGATTTTCAGGACTTCTCCTCTTTCAGTTAACAAAACTGCCTGGCCAGTTCTTAATAGCAAATAAATCTGGGGTTTCCAGCATTTGGGAGAAGGTGATTTACTGCCTCTTACGCTCTACCTTTGTGCCTTGTGAAGCATAACCCAGCCAGCATCAAGAAACAGGCCTGTCTGACAAGCTCTTAGCCTCAGGGAACAGCGCCATCTGCTGATTACCTGGGACATAGTTTACATGAAAATGGTTGCATGTTTGGGAAAGTGGCAGACGCTAATTATATATTTCCTGGCTTTCTTACCACTGCTGCTATAATACCCCGTTGCCAAGTGCCAGGGGTTCTTTCTGCTCATTGTCTAAAATGAGCCGCTATTAATTGGTGGGTGTTTTTGTTACTGAAGGGTGCACACCTCTCTTTGAGTGCCTTGGCTTTCACTAATTTGTATTTCAATTTATTTTTAAGCCTCAGGTAGACAACTCTGCCTGTAGGCGCTCATTCGTGAAGCTCAGCACTTGGGAGTATCAAGAGTCAGAGCTGTCCGTCAAGGCACAACCCCTTTTACCCACAGTGCCTTTCCTAGTTTATGGAGAATGTTCTGAGGAGTCTGGCTACAATGGGGTTGTGGGGAATTTCATTTCCTAAACAGTTTTTCTTTAGGACTCAACAACAGCTATCTGCAAAGTTACTGCTACGGTACTTGAAGTTTCCCTGTGGGCCATTTCCTGCTGGAACAGGTCTAAGAGAGCAAAGCGGACCCCAGGGAAGCCCAATTTGGGTTGGGTTAAGTCCTTTGAGAAATGAGATGCTGTTTTTTCCGGTGGTAGTTTATTTGTGTGCTTGTTTTAATGTTAGGTTCTATTCCTTATGATGGGCTCCCCAGGACCAGGAAAGGGAAATGTTAAAAAGCAATACAGAGTGTGTGCGTGTGTGTGTGTGTGTGTGTGTGTGTGTGTGTGTGTGTTCTAAACCAGGCCTTTGAAAGATAAACATTTGATGTAGGGAAATGTTGAAAGTAAGAAAGTCATAAGCAGGTTTCATTACATTTTTTCTAAAAATATTTGGCTTTCAAAATCAAACCCACTTAAAGTTTTCCTCCTTTTATTTTCTTTTCTTAGTCATTTCGACATATTGTAGGGGTTCCACTGTGTCATAATAATGTTATTTTTATACAACTTTTAATAGTGAAAATAAAGTCAGTGGACCCCATTGCCCTCTGTACAGCTGAAAGTGCATTTCTCTGCTCAGTTCTTCCCACACTCATGAAAAAATACCAGACTTAAAATTAAAGTTCAACACTTAAGCTCTTGTGAGGTCCTATAATATTTGATCACTGTTAAAAAAAAAGTCTATGGCATATATTACAAATAATAGTGGGGAATAAGTGCAGATGGGACTAATTAGACTTTTCCAGTTTGATTTTACCATTTTCAAAATAAAACATTTTATTTTTGAACTAAGTTTATTTTTTCTGTATAACAGAAGTGGCATAAACACACTCCTTGAAAACTCTATTTCTAGACTAGCACAACTTTGGGCCACCTAATTCCAGGTGCTTCAACTTAAAACTTAGCTAGTTTAAGTAGATCAAAATTTGGTACTATTGTAATAATGATTATTAATAATAGTGAGTGCATTGTGAACATTTTTTTAGCAATGTTTTTCGTATGTTATGTGCAATAATTAATCCTAACAACAACAATGTGAGTTAGGTACTATTACTTCTCCAGTGACGACACGGAGAGGCTTAATACTTTGCCTAGAATGCCTATATCTAGTAAATGTGGATCAGGTAAAGATAGAGATAAATACGTAGATACAGATATGTAGGGTAGAGCTGGGACTAGATCCCTTTATATGCTCTGAGGATACTGCCTTAAATTTACCCCTGAGATGTCTCATCCATATCAACCTAGTTCTGGTCTTGAGATATCTATCAATACCTATCTATCTATCTAGCTATCTATCACCTATCTATCTACATAGACAGGTATAATACATCTGTGGGTATGTGTGTGTATTTAGAGAAAGGGAACAAGAGAGAGGGAATTAATAAAGATGGGGTGAATAATACAAAGAATAATTTGCTCATTTGTCTTTCTGCCTGTGAGCTTCTTCTTCATTAACTTCTTGATTACTCATCTCCTGGAGACTGGTGATCAGATTTGGCTCTGGCTGGACTAGGATTTTCAATTTCACAAGTGAGGTAACGCACACACACACAAACATACACACACTTACACATGCACACACACACACACACACACACACACACTCTAATGACTTTAAAGTGTTCAGTACTAGAAAACTTGTTTTTTTTTTAAAGATTTTTATTTATTTATTTTACAGAGATCACAAGTAGGCAGAGAGGCAGGTAGAGAGAGAGGGAAGCACTCTCCCTGCTGAGCAGAGAGCCCAGTGTGGGGCTCAATCCCAGGACCCTCGGATCATGACCTGAGCCGAAGGCAGAGGCTTAACCCACTGAGCCACCTAGGCACCCCAAAAATGTTCCCTTTAGTAGTTGAGAACAGGAGCAAGTTCTTCCACTCTGGGGTGTAGAGGGAAGAGGAAAGGCTTTGGTAGAAGAGATAGCATCATGGACCATTGAGAAGGTGGAAATAGGAAGAGAATATTTCGCTGAGATAGATGAGCTCGTGGAACTCTGGACAGGAACAGGGAAGTATGTGTGAAATTCAGAAACCCTGTTTTGTATTTTCTCCCACTTTTTACCATTACCTAACCATCTTTTTGCACCTTAGATGACTTACCTGTAACAAGGTTTCCCTCCCTTTCCTTTGGCGTAGGTTACTTTCAACATGACTAGTAATATAGCACAACATTCATGTGTTTCAGCTCTGGAGAGATACTGCCTGTTGTAGCTACTTTAAGGGAAGACGAGAAGGTAGGACAGGAGGCAGGAGTAGGTCTTTGCAGCAAATTAAAAAAACAGAGTCTTAAGGGAGGCCAGTGGGAAGTGGAGGGCCATTAACAGTCTCAAATGCTGCAGGAAGGGTGAGAGACAATGGCTGAGAAAAGACATTTTCTGTATCAGATTGTTCAATATGTAAGCCCAACATGTGATTTTTAAACTTCCTAGTAATTCCATCAAAAAGACACAGGTAAAGTTGGGTTTAAAAATAAATTTCATTTGGGGCACCTGTGTGGCTTATTTGGTTAAGTGTTTGAGTCTTGATTTAGGCTCAGGTCATGATCCCAGGGTTGTAGAATCGAGCCCCCACACCAGGCTCCGCGTTCCGGGGAGTCTGCTTAGGATTCTTTCTCTCCCTCTTCCTGTGCCCCTCCCCTTGCTCATGCTTTCTCTCTCTCTTGAATAAATAAATAAATCTTTTAAAAAATAATGAATAAATTCCATTTGGCCTAATGCATAAAAAATATTTAGCATGTCACCAATATAAAAATTTACATTTTCCATTCCTGATTTCATAATGTCTTTGAAGTCCAGCATATATTTTATCCTCACAGCACATCCCTATTCAAATGAAACCCATCATAGCTCCCTGTGGTTCATGGCTGCTGAGTTGGATGGCACAGACTTAGACAACAGTAAGAAGTGTAGGTAGGGAAATGGGACCAGGAGTCTGCTTCTAAAGAGTTAGGCTAGAGTGGATGCTAAGGACCCAGGATCAGAGAGTGTGAGAGCTCAGGCACTTAGAGGGTAAAGAACTGAGACCATTTTTTAAATTCGCATTTTAAGATAAACTGAGATGAGCATACATTTCCTAGAAAGAGTCAACAAATGAAGAATGAGAATTTGGAGATGTTAAGAAGGAGTTACAAAGCAAGCATTTCACGCTGAGGGTGAGACTTAGAGGTCCTGGAACTATGATAGCATTCTGTTCTGTTTTGGTGAACAGATGCTAACTTCCAAGGGTCCTGCTTGGCTACAGTGTAGTCTGTTTCTCAGCTCTTGTCTTTGACAGGCCTGCTGCCCACACAAGTTAACTAGATGCCTTCCTGGAGGCGTGTTTGCACCTCTTAAGGACACCAGTGGACAGATAAGAGTCTTTTCAGTGAGACTAGAAGAAATTTGGTTATAAATGTACAGATTTTCTTCTGAAAACCCAATGGTTTAATGGGTATTTCCTATTTTCATGAACTCCTAGATCCATTTGTCATTCATTAATCCTTCCACTGTTCAATGTAAAACGTTTATTGAATTTCTACTGATTTTTTCTTGAAACTTCCAATCAGTGCATTAATTCTTTTGTTCATTCACAAGCCTTCACTGAACTCCTTCACTCTCCTTTTCCATGATTAGGAACAACCTAAGGCAAATTTTTACATGGGTGAAATTGATTTGGGGCATTTTTCCATCTTGCTTTATGCACTCTGTAGGGCTGACTGGTCCCTTTTTGACCTTGCCTAAGAACCACATCATCTAAACACAGTGGTTCATCGCCACCATCAACACTGGCCCCATCATCTTTCCTACCACAACTCCACCACCATCAACAACAATTAAATGTCTGGTTCTATTCTAAACTCTATCTCTTACTAGAAGAAAAAAAACATGGAGGAAATCAATATAAATGTTTCAATGATTTAATGCCCTTAACTTTTCTAGAAGCATTGACATTATAAAAAGAGAATGGTTTCTAATACAAAGGAATATTTGGAAAAGTAAAGGAAAAGGAAAAGGAAAAGTAAAGTGAGCGACAGTATCTTCTTCTCCAACATTTATAGATACAGCTGAGTTGAATGTATTTTATAGTAAGTACCCATATATCTACCACCTAGGTTCCTCAGATATTATTTTGTTTTATTGCTTTCTCATGTATCTATCCATTTATTATCTCTCTATTCTTTAATTAACCCATATTGTTTTCACATTTCAAAGTAAATTGCTTTATGCAGACATCAGTATACTTAAACTTCAGGAAGCACATTAACCAGATTTTGGTATTTCTTTTGAGATAAATTTAAAATGCAGTGCAATGCAATGGAATCCCCAGTGTATTTTGTTCAATTTTTGATAAATGCAAACAACCATGTAACACACACCTCTATGAAGATAGAGATCATTACCACCTTCCCAGAAAGTTCCCTAGGGAAATCACTCTTCTGATTTTTTCCCCAGCAAGTTTGTTCTAGAATTTTATATAAATAAGACTTCTTTCACCCAATGTAGGTTTTTTTGAGAATCAAATAATAATCATATATTTTAGACAGAGGTGCTCCCAACTGTGCCAGTGATAACACTCCTGCTCTGGAGTTTGCTCCTAGAGGAATTCACACCTCCTCCCCCAGTTCTCTCTGCTCTTCTCCCTGTCTCCCTCTCAGTCTGCATCTGCTTTGTTTTTTAACTAATAAATCAAGTTTGTTTTAAAGTTCTAAAGGTTGTTGCTTTTGTTTTGAATTCTTGCAGGGCTTGCATTACACCGGGATGCTCACATATCAGAGAGAATGATTTTTTTATTCTTTATCATTTAATTAGTATTGGTAGTTTTTCCTTTTTGGATAACTCCATTTAGCACATAGAAAGATAATGTGGAAAATGACTTACAAAGAAAGACACATAGGATAAAACTGTTAGCTGCTAATTGATGTTGAGCATTAGGGGTCTGATGATGGACTGGTGTCCTCATGGGCCGATCAGCAGTATGCACCCTCTCAAAACCAAATAGGCTGTCACTTGCCTTGGTCAGAATTGGTCAATATCTTGGATTAGGTATGTAGATGTATGGAAGCATGGCAAGGAGTCGTTCCTCCCTGCTAACATGGGTTAGGGAAGGGCCATAGGAGTCATGCTGTCAGCCCAGCATTGTGTCAAGGTCTGTCCTCAATGGCAAGAGATGACTTTGCACCTCATAGACCAACCAATGTCTTCATGATGCTCTAACCTTCCTACATTGTGTTAGGTTACTGTATCAAGAAAAGCAAGTCTTTCCGTATTGTGTAAGGGGAAATTTGGAGTAAGCAACTATTAAGAAACTTAACCTGTTGTCTCAAGAAGTGAAGATAAAAAGTACTAGCAAGAATATTCAGGAGTTTTAAGCCTGATCTTTTCTTGAGCATATTGTTTTCTATTGAATCTAATTATCACAGATCCAAGATTATATTTTGCAAAAGGATTTAGAGACATATTTTAAATGTTACATATGTATATATTTATATATTTTCATTTTTTTCTTCTTGTAATTTGTTGGCATGAAATAAAAGATTATCATAAGAATATCTTTCATTTAAGGTAAGAGAAGATATCTTTGTTTTCTTTCTTGATCTCCTCTTTCAGATCAGACAGAGTTTCACCGGTGTGAAATCATAGCTTGATTAGTCATATCTTAACATTAGAAATGGCCATGTCCCTGTGGGTGGCTAGAAAGAATGGAGGTTATGCTTAAAGCCTAAACCTCAGACTTGTGGGTATTTTCTCCTCCACGTTAAAAAAAATACCAGAAAGGAAAGATTTAACTCACTAGTTATTTTGAGAAAATCAATTTCCATAAATACATTTAATTGCTCACTCATAAATTTATATTTCCCTTTCCTTCACTGCATAATTGGTTTCCTGCATTCGGTTTAGCTCCATGCTTCATGTTTTCATTGGAGTTTTAGTCTTGATATTTGTCTGGTCAAGCCATTCTTCTGTTGAAAGAGCTGGTAGTTTTTCATTGCCTGAAAGATGAAATCCAAAATTCTTAGTGTGGCATTCAAGGCTTTTCAAAAGTTGGTCCCAAGCTGTTTTTCTAGCTTTACCTTCCCTGGGGATTCTTTCCCATCCTTCCTTTTTCTTTTCCAGTTCCCACAGTTTTTACTTTCTTTGTTACCCTATATGCATAAAATTTGGGAGGGGGTAGGGAGGTACAATTGTAATTGTACAAATGTACAAATGTAAGTGTAAATTCCTACATTTAGATGAGTATGTGCCTGTCCACCTATGTTACCAGCAACTTCTTTGTTGGAAGATAATCTCTAATCAGACCCTCACTTGTTTTAATTTTTATTTACTTACTTATTTTAAGATTTTTAAAAAATATTTTATTTATTTATTTGACAGATGGATAGAGAGAAAGCACAGGTAGGCAGAGTGGCAGGCAGAGGGAAAGGGAGATGCGAGCTCCCCACCGAGCAGGAAGCCCATGCGGGGCTTGATCCCAGGACCCTGGGATCATGACCTGAGCCGAAGGCAGCCGCTCAACTGACTGAACCACCCAGTTGCCCCAAGATTTATTGTTTTTTAAGATTTTACTTATTTGACAAACAGAGAGAAAGATATCCAGGGAGCACGCACAAGCATGGGGAGAGGCAGGCCAAGGGAGAGGGAGAGGGAGAAGGAGAGTCCCTGATGAGCAGGAAGCCAGACTCAGGGCTCAATCCCAGGAGCCTGGGATCATGACCTGAGCCGAAGGCAGATGCTTAACCAATTGAGCCACCCAGGCACCACTCTCACTTATTTTTTTAAACTAAAAAAAAAAGTAAAATATACATAACATAAAATTTACCATCTTAGCCATTTTAAAATATACAGTTAAGTGACATTAAGTACATTCACATTGCTTTACAACTACCACCGCCATCCATCTCTGGGATTTTGCATCATTCCAGACTGAAACTGTATCTCCATTAAACAATAACTTCCCATTCTTCCCCACTCCTGCCCCTGTAGCCTTCATTATACTTTCTGTCACTATGAATTTGACCACTTTAGGTGTCTCATATAATGGGAATCATGCAATATTTGTCCTTTTGTGTTTGGCTTATTTTACTTAGCACAATGTCTTCAGGGTCCATCTATACTATAGCATGTGTCAGAATTTCCTTTCTTTTTAAGGATCAGAAATGTTTTATTGGATGGATATAACACATTTTGTTTATCCATTTATCTGTTGATAGTCATTAGAGTAGCTTTCACATTAGGGCTATTACAAATAATATTGTAATGAACATTGGTGTGCAAATATTTGAGTCTCTTCTTTCAACTCTTTTGTGTATATATTCAGAATGGAATTACTGGGTCAAATGGCACTTAAATGTTTAATTTTTTTTTTTTGAGAACTACCATACTATTTCTCCAGTGACTATGTCTACATACTGTTTCTACAATTTTACCTTCCTGCCAAAATGCAGATTTCTTCAAATCCATGCCAGCACTTTTTTTTTTTCTGGTTTTCTGTTTTGTTTTGTTTTATAATAAACATTTGAATGGTGTCATAATGTATCTGATTACGGTTTGATCTGCCATTCCCCAATGATTAGTGATTTTATGTGCCTACTGGCAATTTATGTATCTTCTTTGAAGAAACATCTATTTGTGTTTTTGCCCATTTTTTTCAGTTGAGTTGTTTGCTTTTTTGCTGTTGAATTTTGAGAGTTTTGTATAAACTATGAATATTAATTCCTCATGAGATATATGATTTGCAAATATCCTCTCCCATTCTGTGAGTTATTTTTTTAATCTGTTGATAATGTCCTTTGATTTAAAAGAGTTATTAGTTTTTATGAAGTCTAATTTCTTTTCTTTTGTTTCCCATGCTTTGGTGTCATTTCTAAGAAATCATTTTTGCACCCTCTGTCATGAAATTTTCCTCTAGATTTTCTTCTCAAAGTTGTATAGTTTTAGATTTTACTCTTAGATTTTTGATCCATTTTCAGTTATTTTTTTAATATGGTGTAAGGTAAGGGTGCGACTTCATTCTTTTGCATGTAGACATCCAGTTTTCCCAAGACCACTGTTGAAAGGTGGTCCTTTCCCCCATTAAATGGTCTTTAGGACTGTTGATGAAAATTACTTGATCACATATGCAAGGGTTTACTTCTGGGCTCTCTATCCTATTCCATTGGTCATATGTCTGTCTTCATGTGAGCATCACACTGTTTTGATTGCTATAGGTTTATAGTAAATTTTGAAATCAAGAAGTGCCTGTCCTCCAACCTTGTTCTTCTTTTACAAGATTCTTTTGGCTATTGGGGGATCCTTTGAGAATCCATATGAATTTTAGGATGTGTTTTTCTATTTCCTGAAAAAAAAATTGTTGTTGAACTTTATATAAGAATGAAATTGAATCTGCTGATTGCTTTGTGTAGTACTGACATCCTAAAAACATTGCCTTCTAATCCATGAGCATGGGATGCTTTATCATTTATGTCTTCTTTAAATTATTTTAACAATGTTTTATAATTTTCTGTGTGTAAGTCTTTCACCTCCTTAGTAAGTTAATTCCTAAGTATTTTATTCTTTTTGATGCTATTGCAAATTGTTTTCTTAATTTCATTTTTAATTGTTCATTGTCAGTATAAAAAAATCCACCTGATTTTTGTTTGTTGATTTTGTATCCTGCTACCTTGTTGAATTTGTTTATTAGTTCTAACAGTTATATGTGTGTGTGTGTGTGTGTGTGTGTGTGTGTGTGTGTATTTAATCTTTGGGGTTTTCTACACATAAAATCATGTAATCTATGAACAAAGGTAATTTTACTTCTTCCTTCGCAATTTGTATGTCATTCATTTCTTTTCCTTGCCTAATTTTTCTAGCTATGTTAACTAGAAGTGATAAAAGTAGCCATCCATGGTTTCTTTTAACTTAGGTTAGAGGAAAAGCTTTCAGTCCTTCAACATTGAATATAATGTTAGCTGTGAGTTTTTCATGTATGTTCTATATTATGTTGAGATAGTTTCTTTCTATTCCCAATTTGTTGAGCTT
>RCUC01122532.1:0-38137 GCA_003697995.1 Taxidea taxus jeffersonii
AAACAAACAAATAAATAAATAAATAAGTCTCCCAGCCATGGCATTTAAAAAAGTCTCTGGATAATTATAACATGCAACCTCTGTCGAGGACCAATTGCTTCAGAGTTAAAAATGAAACAGGCAATCAGGGAGCACATTTGTATTCCCTCTGTTTAAAGGGACAGGAATACAACCCTTTGAGAGCCTCCTCATCTTTCTCTCACTGTCTATTCCCCCCTTTTGTTTCCTTCCCCAGATCATACATTGACACTGTTTATAGAAGTCACATCAAAAAGAAGTAATGGGTGACAGTAGCCTGGGAAGGGAAAAAGAAAAGAGGGTCTCTTTTTATTCTCCCCTCACTCACCTGAAGCCTGAACTATATTAGCATGTTAGCTATAAAAGGCAAGCTCCTTAACTACAGTATCCTGTGTGAATAATGTCCAAGAAGGAAATTTTAAATCCATCCCTGAATATAAAAGAGCATCGCTAGAGAGAAATAACTTATGAGTGAGACACCAAGGGATACATACCATAATTTATTTTTATATCATGATCTTTGTTCAGACCACTGCAAACTCCTCTTCAGAAAGAGTGCATCAATTATGAGCAAAAAAGAAAAGGGGGAATTTAATACTAGAATATATATCTTTCATACTTACTATATGCTTATGCATACACACTGATAATAGATACTTTGTTGGTTCAAATCATTACAAGCTGTGAACCATGAAGAGAAATGAGCAATAAATAATGGTCCCTGCTTCTTTTAATAAAATGTCCCCATGTCACAGCCTAGGGAATGTCTTGTAATCACAATGAACTCAAATATGCTCTACCCAATTCTTGAAATGTAAATATCATGTAACTTCTCTAAATTAATTTTGGAATGCTTTTAAAGTGCCTTACATATCCATGATCAGGACATTTAGAGGGTGACTATACTACACTAAAAGTGAAGTGATTGGACTGCTGGTATATAATTAAATCAAACCTCCATATATTTATGGAAAAGTCTGGTTAGTGTTATTAATAACAGTTAACATTTGCTAAGAATTTTCTATTATTAAACACATCTCCAAATATTTTAGACACATTAATTTATCCACAGATAACAATAATTCAATACTACCAACTATAGAAATGAGGAAACTGAGCAGAGAGAAGTTAAGTGACTCACACAAGGTCGCCTAGCTAGTAAGAGCTGGACCAGCGGTTCTGATCCAGACAACAAAACTCCAGAGTCCTCGCTCTTATCTACTACGGGTACTGCCTTGGATTGAATACTGCTATAGAAGTAATCATTATACTAGGATATTTGGAAAGGACTTTTTTAAGGTTTTTGTTATTAATTCCATTTAGTTAACATGCAGTGTAATATTAGTTTCAGACAAGCAATATAGTGACTCAGCAATTCCTACATCACCCAGTGCTCACAAGTGCATTCCTTACTGCCTCCCACCTATCTCACCCATCCCCCTACCATCCTCTCCTCTGGGAACCATCAGTTTGTCATCTATAATTAAGAGTCTGTTTCTTGGTTTGTTTCTCTTTCTCTCTTTTTCTTCCCCTTTGCTCCCTTGTTTTGTTTCTTAAATTCTGTACATGAGGGAAACCATATGATATTTGTCGTTGACTGACTTATTTTGCTTAACATTAGACTCTCTAGCCCCATCCATGTTGTTGCTAATGGCAAGATTTCATTCCTTTTTATGGCGGAATAATATCTCATTGTGTATGTATCTACTACATCTTCCTTAACCATTCACCAATCGGTGGACACTTGGGCTGCTTCCATATCCTGGATTTAAATAATGCTGCTATAAACATGGGGTGCATGTATCCCTTTAACCCAGTGTTTTTGTATTCTTTGGGTAGGGCTGGATTATTATTTAACTAGTTTCTAACTCTGAGTTGTGACGGGAGAAAGAACTATAAGAATTCCTTATGTATAATTTCCCTCCATTGTGGAAGCTTTGATGTCTTCTCATGGGAGAACAGAAGATAATATTGAATAGAGGGTAATGAGGTTATGAAGAAAAAGAGATTGTTTTCAATAATCAACACTCATTAAAGAGCGAGTTAGACTTAAAAATACAGGATCTAATAGTGTAACTGTTACCTTGAGCTAATGACTCTTGAAGTCTGGTAGGGAACAGGCATTAACCAAAGATCATATTCAATTATAATAATGAGGAATGCTGGGGGGAAGGAGTGGATACTCTATACTGGAATAATATACAGTTGGGCATTTAACCTAGTCTGGGAAGGATGGGACACACTGAGGAAGTCACATTTAAGCTGAAAGATGAGAAAGAATTAACAGCCCTACTCCCAGGACAAGAATATTCCAGGCAGCAGGGAATAGCATGTGTACTCTTGAGAGAGGAAGTAAGCAGTTAAGTATAGCTAAAATTGTAGCCTCTAAAACGGCATATTCACTGGGTGTGCAAAGAACATGTTAGAACTTCTATTTCTATTTACTGATTGCCACCCCTAAAATGTTTCTTTTTATGTTCTTTTATAAGACGTGTACTGTATTAGTGTATAAATAAACACATATTAGGATTTCATGCTCAAAATATTTACTGATAGGCACGTAGAGTAAAAAATGCTTGAGAACCACTGGTTTTAGCAACTGCAAAAGGAACATGATGAGTGAACTCAGGAGCTGGTGGTGATGGGGAAGTGAAACAGAACACTACACTGGAAGACCCTAGTGACCATCCACACAGGGCCTGTTGGGCCAGGTCAAGGAGTCAAGGTTTAACAGCAAAGGAAAACAATGGAGAAGATTTAAGTCAGGACAAACACATTTAACTGTCTGGCAAACAATCTCAGATGGCTACCAATTAAGACTATTTAGAAATAGGTTAGAGAAGACAAAATGGTAAGCTTCATAGTGGATTCTAAATGTGCCTTTTAAAAGTGAATTTGTATGCCTTTTCTATCTCTTTCCAGAATGAAAGCCATGTGCTATAGACTGAATGTGACCCCTGCTCCTGGAAAAAAGAAAGAAAAAAAACAAAACAAAACTCTATAGGTTCAGATTCTAATTCTCAAAGTGATGGTATCTGGAAATAGGGCCTTCAGTAGATAATTAGGTCATGAAGGCAGAGCCCCGATGGTGTGATTAGCCCTTATAAGAAGAGAGGGGAGGGCTGACTTCCCCTTTCCGCTCTCTGCCATGTGAGGATACAAGGAAAAGACAGCCACCTGCAAACAGGGAAATGCATTCTTGCTGGATACTAGATCTGCCTGCTCCTTTATCTTGGACTTCCCATCCTCCAGAAATATAAGAAATCCATGCTTTTGGTTTAAGACATCCAGTCTATGGTAATTTGTTACAGCAACCCAGACTAAGATGCCATGTAAAACATGGTTGTTTCATCCATCACCTTTCTGCTCCTTTTATACGAGCTGTCATATATCCCCTTCAAACCGGCAGCAGAGTATCTGGCCTAGAGTAAATGTGCAGTAGGTTTGGTGTATGAATTACATGATGATCTCAATGTATTATTCTCAATGATCTCAATGTAATATTCCGAATGGATTTACTTTTTCCTCCCAAAACATGCTTGTGCACCTATATTCCCTATCTCTATGAAGGGTGCATACCCACTGGGACTCCAAGTTAGAATACATATTTCTCCTGCTACCCTTACACCCCATTTCTAGTCAGACCTTACATTTAGATCATATCTAAGGGAAGCCTCCTTAACCTCACTTGCCCTTGTGCCATCTCATGGCTTTTGCCGTAGACCTTACAATTCTATTTAGTAACTCAAACCCAGGTAACCCGTTCTCTGTACTTCTTACCTGAAATTTATTGGATTCCAAGTATGTGCCATACACATTTAAGGCATTAAATGTATTATCTCTTTTAATCCTCAACATAATCCGACGAGGAGAGCACTGTTATTCCTATTAATTTATTTTTAAAGGAATTAAAGTTTAGAGAGTTGAAGTAACTTTTCCAGATTTGGCCAGTGATTAAGAGATGGGGCAGCTCTTCATACAAGCACTCTTACCTATGGCTCATGTTTCACCCACTCTACTCCTCTCCTCCCATCCCTGGTTTATTGCAACTGCAGCAGATTCACCAGGATTGATTCACTGATTAGTTTGTGCATTCATTTCTTCCTTCCTTCTATTTTTTTACCCATTCACTTACATATACATTTAATAAATGATTACTCACTTTTATCTATTTTACATGTTATACAACTCAGGTGAAATCTAGACACTTGTGAAGCTTACTGTCTAGTAAAGGGCAAACATTAAACCAAAATTACTCAAATAATCATTTAATGGCAATAAGTGGGTAATCTAGAATAAGATCCTTCATATAAATCTGATCATGGCATTCATACCTCTGCCATTGAAGAAATCATTTCCTTTCTCTCAAAGACCTTTCCCTTTTCTCCACTTAAAAAAAAAGTGTCATCTTTAAATACTCAAATGTACAACTTCCTCTCACTTCCCTGTCAGGATTCACAGTCTCCCCTTTGTGTCCTCAAAGATAATACTTATTAAAGCCTTTATTGTAGTAATTATTGAGCATTACAATTCCTTAGGTAGGTTTATCAGCATTCTTCAATTTACTTGGGAATTTTAGTGGTATTTCATAGTTTTTTAGTTAATAAAAAAGATAATGCCTTGTAAAGCACCTGCTATATTCCAAGTTATCAATAAATGCTAACTATATATGCAATCTATTTTACCTATTAATATGTCTAAGCTCGCCATGGGTGTAATTTCTGTCCTTATTCACACACACACACAAAGTTATCTACTTTGTGTGTGTAATATAAGACACTACAATCATAGATGATGTAGATAAATCTATGTAGACACCTCTGTTGAGGTGTCTATATGCCATTATCTGTTATTTTTCTTTTGGTCTTTTCTATTCTCATACTAATGCTGACATCACAACAAGGCCTAGTTACCAAGAAGGTCGAAGTTTGGTAATAATCTCTCATTCCCTAATTTTTCTCTACATCCCTTTAAGTCCATCAGAAAGTCTTATGGCTTCTTAATAATTACATCTCAGATCTTCACTTTAGATTTTGGAAAGCATCTGATAAAAGCTGTTAAAAAGAATGACATAGATCCTTTCAGACTGACATAAACACAAGTCTAAGAGATAAGATTAAGGAAATGTCCTTTAATTTCAAAATATTATGTCTAGTATTCAAATTTGAGAGAATGCGCGAGTAAATCTTTTTTTCTTTGTATCTTGATTACTACCATCTTAGTGCAGGTAAACGAGAATCTCTTCATGTAACTGATTCCTATCTCCCTACTTCTACTTTGTCTAATATGCAATCAGTTTCCCATCCAGTGATAAGAGTGATTTCAACATATAAATTAGATTATGTTCCTACATTGCTGAAAACTATTCTATGACTCCCTATTCCATATGGAAAACAAAACACAATGAAAAGGTCTACAGATCTCTGCCTTTTATGGCTTCTGCCTAGCCCTCTTACCATATATTGTGCCCCTTCCCTGAAATCATGCCACTCTCAATTTCTTTCAGTTCCTCAAAGCTGCTGAACTCATCAGTAGTTTAAGAGCCTTGGTACTTGCTGTTACTGTAATTGTCCTGTAATAACTTCTGTGCTTCTCTTCAAATGACTAGTTCTTTTCTTTCTGCAGGTCTTGTCACCATGTCACCATATCATCAACTTAGAAAGAGCTTCTCTGATCATTCTACCCAAAGGAGGGAAACTCTCACCATCATTTTCCACTGAAGGCTTTTATTTGTTACTTTACAGTGCTCAATACAGTTGGAAAATATTTAATCCATTCACTTTTGGTTCTTTTAAAATTATTTGCCACTTACTTTAGTTTGGGTATTCCCAGAAGTGGAACCTGAATCAAGGATATGAATTCAAGTAGCTTAATTTGGGTATTATCCCAGAAAGCACCAATAAGAAAATGTAGATATGAAGGATGGAAACTAATTCATGTGCATCATTGGACAGGCTACTTATGGGCAAGTGATTCTTAGTCCCACAAAGGAAGTTTGGGGGAGAGTGTAGACATGCCTCTGAGTGGGGTGAGGAAGCTGGGGTATTTATGTATTCAGTCTCATTTCGCTAGTTGAGAGCTGATCTCTGACGATACAGGGGAGAAATCAGCTCCAGTAGTTTTCATCAGCCTGAGAAATTTCTGAAGCAAATCACTGCAGTGCTTAAGTCAGTGTGCTTGAGAATAATGAGTGTGGAGAGAAGATGGCTGGGGAATAAAGGCATCAGCTACTACATCTCTCAAGAGTCTAAGTTCCATGGAAGCAGCACAGAAGTCTTGCTCAAGATTGCATAACCCTGGTACTTGGCACAGAGCTGATGCTCCACTGATTAAAATGAAGGAATAGAAAACAGGGCTAATAGATACTAATAATTTTTTACAATATAGAGTTTAAAAAGATTAGTGAAATTGGGTTGGTTTTATAGCTTATCTAGATCCTGTTCACAAGAAGAGAATCGGACAATTCAACTTTGTGATGCAATAACCAGAGCGCATTCTAGTAACGACTCACTTATGTTACAAATCTGTATTCATTTCCTTGAGCTGCCATATCAAAGTATCACAACCTGGGTGGCTTAAAACAATAGAAATTTATTGTCTCAGAGTTCTGGAGACTGGAAGTCTGAAATCAAGGTGTCAGCAAGGCCATGCTCCCTCTAAAACTTATAAGGAAATCCTTCCTGTCTCTTCCTAGCTTCTAATGTTTGCTGCCAATTGCTTTTTTTTTTTTTTTAAAGATTTTATTTATTTGACAGACAGAGATCACAAGTAGTCAGAGAGGCAGGCAGAGAAAGAGGAGGAACCAGGCTCCCTGCTGAGCAGAGAGCCCGATGCGGGGCTAGATCCCAGGACCCTGAGATCATGACCTGAGCCGAAGGCAGAGGCTTTAACCCACTGAGCCATCCAGGCGCCCCCCAATTGTTAATGTCTCTTGGATTGCAGCTGCATGTCTCCAACCTCTGTCTTTGTAGTCATATGGTGTTTTCCATGTGTCAGACTATAAGGACACCAGTCATACTTGATTAGGGGTCCATTCCACTTGAATCTATTCTCTTCTTTACTTAACTAATTACATCTGCAAAGTAAATTTCCAAATAAGGTAACAATCAGTTATATCAGGGATTAGGATTCAGTATAAGGTTTTTTAAAAAGACAGGTTCAACCTGTAAAGTTGAAGTTAAAATGAAGTTAAAATCCTTGAAGTTAAAATCTAGGGAATAACTTATTACATGGTGAAAAATAGTGTTGTTGTGTTCAATCTCAAACCAGCCTTCAAAGTCAACCAAAAGAGTGTGTGTTCCAGGAAAGGGAGAAAAAAAAAAATTCAGGATATTAAACGGTCTAGGCTCACATATAATGTAAGGGTATGCTGGTTGCATCTCTGCTTGCCAGGAGGCAATCTGGTCTGTGCAGTGAGTTCTGGTTCCAAAGGGACAATACAGGGAACATGTCGAAAGGGGGGCAAGATTCAAGGGCAACTCTTGGATACCCTTGTGATCTCATTAAGGAGACAACTCCAGGGCTTTCTCAGAAAGAAAAAAAAATTCTTTATTCCTAAATTCCCACATGCTTGCCATAGGTTTTCAGGAATCAGATATTCTAGTTTTCATTTTCAAAAACTATTTCTTCTGCTCGTGATAATTTGTAGATAATTACTCCATACATGTAGTATCTATCAACTGTCTGTAAGGCTAATTAGAGGAACAAATAGAAATATTTACTCTCAGATTTACTACATAATCAGGTATTTTTCTATCCTTACAAGTAATTTTCATGAACTATAACAATAAAAGAGTATTTTGTACTTAGCTGCTAAGACTCATTTTGGCACTTTGTATAATACCAAAATGTTTGATCATGGATCTCAACTTCTAGAAATCAATGTGACACTTCAGATAAGAGATACTCAATGTAAAATAGACACAACTATATTTAATATGCCAAAGCCCATTCTTGTTCTATACTGATAGCTGTAATGATTCTAATTTACCATTTAACCCATGATTTTTAGGCAAATGGAACTGCCTTCACTTCTTTAAATTATTATTATTATTTTAAAGATTTTATTTATTTATTTGACAGAGAGAGCACTCAAACACAAGCAGGGGGAGTAGCAGGCAGAGAGAGGGAGAAGCAGGCTCCCTGCTGAGCAGAGACTCAGATACAGGGCTCCATCCCAGGACCCTGGGACCATGACCCGAGCAGAAGGCCAACACTTAACTGACTGAGCCACCCAGGTGCCACTTCACTTCTCTAAATTTTTAATAGCAATGTTAAAAACAATATTAATGTGTCATTATATAGACAGAATGAAGTGGTGAATAAAACCAAATATAACTAAGAGCCAGGATTTAGGTTTTGTGTTTTGTTTTTATTTTTATTTATTTAAAAATATTTTTATTATTATTTTTTTTAATTTGACAGAGATCACAAGCAGGCAGAGAGGCAGGCAGAGAGGCAGGCAGAGAGAGAGAAGGGAAACAGGTTCCCCGCCGAGCAGAGAGCACGATGCGGGCCTTGATCCCAGTACCCTGGGATCATGACCTGAGCTGAAGGCAGAGGCTTTAACCCACTGAGCCACCCAGGTGCCCCTTGTGTTTTGTTTTTAATAACTGAGACTTGTTTGGGTCAGATGACTGATAGCTCTTCCCACATATTTATTAATCTGTGTTTTATAAATCAAGTAATAAAATTAAACTTAAATTTGAAGAAAAAAATCTTGTAATATTTTACATTTTCAACTATTTCAACAGCTTGAAAGTAATACTTGCATAGAAATAAATAAGGTTATATTTGAACAAAATTTTGCATGCAAGTTGAATGACTTTATTCAAAAGCAAAACCTTCTATTTGTATACCACAGCTTTAAGTGTACAAATGAACAAAATGTTTATAGAAATTAAACAATCCTTACTAAAAATATGCTGTGCCATTATGTTTAAAAAGAAATATATTTTCTTCATGATCTAGAAAAACACAGATGGGAGGTGTTGAGAAATAGAGAGAGAGAGGAGAAAACAATCTTCTGTGTAATACCTACTGTTTTTCATAAAAAAGTTTAATGCCTCACTGTATTCTATTTTAAATATTTCACTTTCCATCCCCCAAAAGAATTTATATCTGATACACATATATATAAAAAGTGAAAAATCTCATTTCTTTCTTGATCCCATAATAACCACTGGAATAGTTGGTATATATTTTCCAGGATTAGGTGTACATGTGTGTCTATGCATATTTTAATGTGCATTTTGTAGGTTTATTATTTATATGTTTTCCCAGATTTAGAGCAGTGAAAATAATGTTTGAAATCACATTTTTTCTACTAACAACACATCCTGACTATTTCCCATGTAGAGATTAAGAGGAATTATTTTGCAGCATTATCCTCTACTTCACATATTGTACACCATTCACTTTATTACATATGGATACTAAGATTTTTTTTTAAATATCAAACCACATTTGATTTTTCAACATTATGGGGAAATGGACACAAAAGTTTACCTTGTTATTGCAATTGGGAATGTTTCGAAATGAGAGTGGAGGGGCGCCTGGGTGGCTCAGTGGGTTAAAGCCTCTGCCTTTGGCTCAGGTCATGATCCCAGGGCCCTGGGATCAAGCCCCGTGTCGGGCTCTCTGCTCAGCAGGGAGCCTGCTTCCCTTCCTCTCTCTCTGCCTGCCTCTCTGCCTACTTGTAATCCCTGTCTGTCAAATAAATAAATAAAATCTTTAAAAAAAAAATGAGAGTGGAGGGTAAAGCTTTAAAGCCATGGACTGAAAGGAGATAGTAAAATGAAGAGATATGTAAATTGAGTTTCCTGTAAAAGAGGAGGGACAGAAATACGAAGAAGGAGAGAGATAAGAGCTCAGTCTTAAGAAGAGAGAAGGAGCCAGGCAATAGGAAGTCTAGAGTCTGCAGAAGAAAATGATTACTCAAGAATTGACATTAAAAGAGTGAGCATAAGACATTAAGAACTAATATCTATAATCCAATTTTAAGTTTTATTTGCCTAAAATCTTCAGAAAGGCCTCCAGAAGGAGACATATCTGGATTAGAACAATGAGAGAAAGCAGAAGTAGGATGTGAAATACAAGTGAGACCAAAGCTCAGAAGAAGCAGAAACTCAAAGCTGTAGTCAACCATGAGAATACAAGGGGGCTCGGAACTATCACGAAACACAAGGAAGCCTCCGTTCAATATTCCTAAATTGTTCGATATTCTTAAAACTGAGAGTGACCTCACTGAGAACCTAGATTGCAAAAATATTCATTGAGATTCAAAAATAAAACACAAATGCAGCCAATAGTATGTTGTAAATGGAAGAGCTGTGAACTAAGAATTGGAAGAGCTGGTTTTAATGCTTCATTTATCTTCCTTCTGATGGCAATGTAGTCTTGAGCCTCACTGGTATAGGGACACCATAACATCTGTCCCTCATTGGGTGGCTGTGAGCAGTAAATCTAAACTTGTATATAAAGTCCATATAAAACATAACATCATTATGTTAAAAGTATTACGACCAGCAATAGCTAATTTTATATTTGTATTTCCTTATTTGCAGCAAAAGAACTTACATTTCAACCATGTCTAGACAGAGTTAGAATTTAGGTTGAGTCCCCCTTCACCCCTGCTGTTTGCAGATCTCTAGAATAATAATAGACACACATCAAAGAAGGATTTTCCAATTAGTACTTGCCTTCCACAGAACCACTGCCACCATCAACCGAGCTGTTTTTGAAGCCTGTTGGAGTAGGAGAGTCTAAATTTATCTTCCATACCCTATCTCAGGGTTAACAGACCTCAACCATCATTAAGCCTTTCTCCATCTAATTCAAAAGGATTGGGAAATATATCACACACTTTCAAAATTAGACTTTGGAACCAAATGGTTTCTATTTCCATCTTTATGCCATTTTCTTCAGTTTCTTAGTTTGAAAATCATGTGACAATTCTAGTTATGAAAGGGGATTTCTTTGTACAAGTTTAACATACAATCTCTGTTCCCTTCTGAGATAGCTTAGACTCTAGCTTTGTTTCCTAGATGTTCATATAATTGTCACAGCAACACTCCTGAAATTTGTTTTATCCCTGTATAAATTAAACAGAAACTAAATAAGCTCTGCGAAGTAAAACAGACCTTTGGAAATGTAAACACTTCCTGTGGGAATATTAAAAGATTTCCACTTTTTTTCTTCAAAGCAGCATTACTTTAGATTACAATAAAAAATAAATGAGACATGGGATTTATTCAACACTATCAGCTCTTGAAAGAATAAAAGTAACTTGATCTCAAATGCCTCTCTACATTCCTCTCTGTGAGTTTTCTTTACCATGTCAAGAGTGATAACAAACTCTCCTAGACATTTACATCCCCAGGGAGGGAAGACAATTCACACCTCTTCACAGTTGGAAGGAATTCTGAGGAAGTAGCACATAGAGTTGGGGATTCCTCTCAGTAGGGTTTCCATCAACTCTGGGATGCATTATTCCATTAAAGGATGCTTGAAGTTTTAATAGATATGTCAAAAGATTGACTCTGGTTATCAGTGGAATAAGAGCAAATACAACCACTATTTCTCTACTATAAAGAGTGCTTTCTTTATTACATTGATTTTCTATTTTCTTTTATATCAGTTAAGCTTTCTTGCATCCATTCTCCATCATCAAAGAGGGAAAAAGGGTTATCCAATATGGAAATGTCTGAATGACCTCGGCCTGTCTTGGAAAGTCCTAACTATTTTATGAAAAGTGACTTAACATTAGTGCAGAGTCAGCCTCACTAATAATGATTCCTATCTGTAAGGCATAATTCTTTTATACTACGGGAAATACTTTACATTGATCTTCTTTATCATTGATTTATCATTGATCCTTGCAGCATTTTTGTCAGAGGAATGAAACATTTCTCAGGGCAAAAAAAAATGGTGAGGCTTTGAAATGCTGGCCATAACATAACTCATTTTACCTAAACAGTATGATTTGTGCACCATCAGCGTTGGTAATAACAAGAAATTTTTGTTAATAAAGAATGTTATTATTCATTGCTTAAGAGCTTTGTGTCAGTGTTGCTTTATAGCAAAGCCCTCCTGCTAACCACTGATTTTAAACAGGAGTTTATTTCTAAAAGTGGAGGTCTCCAAACTCAATCTCACTCAACCCCAAACAATCTACTGTGAATGTAGTCATTGTCAATGACTGCAGCAGGCTCAGAAATTATAGATGCAGAAAATCTGCTCTTTGCCATGTTTGCTATTCCACTGAAGCTGGGGGTTGCTATTTTAAGACTTATGTTCATTTTTGAACATTATTTCATGAATGAATCATTGCAAATATGATAAGCAATGGCCATTTTGAAGTGCAATAAACATTGAGAGTCAAGAAATATGGGTCAAAATATTGGGCTATTTGCCAGGTGTGTGCCTTGAGAATTTTTTGGAGTATTCCTACAGCTTGAGTAAAATGATCTCTAAGTTTCTGTGGAGGTCTCCAATTCCATGACTCTCAGATTCAACTTACTGGTTTCTGCCATTGGAAAGTATTCTCATGGGTTCAAGTTTTGTCTGCATTACATAGGGAAGATAAAAGAAACTAACAAACCCTCAATTCAATATGTTAACGTAGTCTTTCCCTTTGAATGGAAATAAAAAGTACACTGGAGCAAGTAAAATAAGTATTTTTCCAAATAAAATCCTTAATTTTTGGCCACCTGCTCTATACCCCCCATTTACTAAAAATTTCTATGGTTTTTAATCCATTTGTAGCAGACTTGTTTACCTAAAGCAGCCCAGTCAATAAAAGTGTCGTATAAACAAAATTGAAATAATCAGTTTAAAGAGCTGGTAATTGTGGTAATTACACACTGCCTCTTTTGTTAAGCCAGGAAGGGGTAACTTTTCAGAATATGTGCTGGGGATTCAGCCATGTGTCACCCATTAAAGTTAATTGAAATCACAATCTAATCTCATCCATTACATTGAACTTTATTTCTAAAATTTACTTATAAGGCTGGTGAGTCATTTGCTTTTCATCAAAATTTTCTTTAATAGTACTAGAATATATTTTTAAATTGTGTGTATACACACATACACATATCATTTTGGTCATATTAATTAAAATGATCCTCATTTATTGTCAGATTTTTACCTCAAACTATATATGCACACACACACATCCACATATAAAAAGAGTAACATTTAAGATTTATTTTAGTATTTAACAGAGAGATACTAGAATAATTTATAACCCAGAAGCCATACTAAAAATGACTGACAGATAAGATTGTAAAATTTTAAAACTTTTATCATGAACTTCATTTTTAATGTTAATAATTTAATCAATCAATTTTAGGAAAACTTGAAGTGGCAAAACTTTTTACAATATTAATTCATAAAATATGTGATAGTCACAGTCAACAAAAAATGATTCTAATAATTTTAAATGTTTAAAGTGAAAAAAATACTAAGAAAATAAATTTAAAGAAAATATTATATCATAAGTATTTGTCAGGGTTTTATGCATAAATAATAAAGAATGCATGATATGAACAAGACAAAAAAGAATGAAAGTTGGAGAGGCTCTGGGATCTTGCTGATAAAACTGCCAGACTATGCAAAAAGAAACATTAAACAAAATAAATTGCTGTGTGATAAAATATTTAGAAAAGGAATATGCGCTGGTATCAATAGTTTACTGACATACTGTATTCAAATTTCCCTCTTGAAATTTCCTAGTTCCAAAGGTGAATAAAAACCAGGGAGCAATAGAAGTACTAAGAGACCGATTCCATGTACATGAAATTGAATCAGAAATTAGAGGTTTATGGAAGTGGAGTGGTTTTCATTCCTTTGTTGGAAAAAGGTATAATGATAGCTACATACATATATGAAGGCATATAGATATATAGATGTAAATAGATATATATTTATATAGTCAAGATAAAACTATTATTTCCACTATTGTATAACCACATACACGTGATTCTCTGGCTCATTTACAAAGGTGGCAGTTCTCTTAAACACCTAAAAGAATTTCATTCCTATTAAGACAGTGCTAAAAGGAGCTGAAAAATTAATTAAAAATGGAATTTCTTGAGACATGAATCTCACACTGTTTTTTCTTCACTCCTCTCTAGAAATTCCAGTGACAAAATGTAAAAAGAGAAGCCAACCAAACCCCATTTGCATGCATAGTAAATAGGAACCAGCAAAAGATAGTGTAGCTTATTAAATTTGCAATGTCTTTTATGAACTGGGCTGCTCATTGTCTTGAAGGAGCTTTGCATTTCCTGTAAAGGATGATAAATATAGCAGTAGGTTCCTTTTAAATGTTTTAGTTCTGGAGACCAATAAATAGCTTCTCTGTTTCCTACTGGAAATTATAAAAGTAATCATCATACAGATATTAAAATGGCTGCATTTTTTCCCCTAAATGGGTTCTACCAGATCAGTTGCAGGAAGCCAAAAAAATTACAGTAAAATGGTGATTAAAAATGTATTTTTTTAGTCTAGCTCCACATACTAGCAAATAATCTCAAAACTAAGCCTTTTAAAAAGTTTAATACACATCATCAATAATGCCTATGTATTTCAGATTAAAATGAAGCAGAGGTCACTATTTGTCAAGGAAAATTCGATGAGGATTCCCTCAGTGTCAAAGTTCGGAATTTTGGCAAGAACTCAAGTCCACTGAATATTACTTATGAGCTGTCCATGACAGGGTAGTAAACGAGAGATTAAAGTAAATGAGAGGTTCCCAAAGGGTGGACAGAAAGCTATAAGGCTCCTCCTGGTGGTTTCGAATCTAGCATATAAACCAACTGGAATCAAAAACTTGATTCAGATAGACAAGGATGCAAAGCAGGTACTGATTAAAAGAAAAGGCTTTCAGGACTCAGAAGACCAGGTTTGAATCCTGGCACCACCACTCTTAACTCTACATGTGACCCTGGAAAGGAATTTGATTCCTCCATATCTGTTTCCTTCTCTGTAAAATGGGAAGAAAAATACACAGTACGGAACTCTTGGAGATTTTATGAGGATTAAATGAGATAATGAATATATGGTATATAGTCCAGTACCCAAAACATAATAATTGTTTAACAATAATATAATAATTGTTGTTATTGCTCTTATTCTATAATTACTTATTACAAAGGGCTACTTTCAAGTAACCTCTGAGTGAATTATCAGAATTATTAAATTTACTGATTATTTAAAATATAAAAGTTATTTGAGTTTATGGAGAACTTCTTTCCTTTTTAGAAGTCATATTGCCACACATTTTTAGCACTATTGTGAATATGCTTACATAGGTGATTGGAATATTCACAATTTTTAGTAACTTTATGATCATTGTGGTGTTGGACTGATCATGATTTTCCATTGTTATTATACATTTGTTAGCTTTTAGTCATCATTTGTTTTTAATTTCTGTGGTATTATTATCACAATGGTCATTGCAATTTCTATTTATTATAAGTCACTCTTTATTCCCATTAGAAAATGAAAATTGTGGGATAGATGGTCTCCGCATTCATTATCTCACCTATGTTTGTCTTGGGATTTTTGCTCTTCCTAAATGGTGGAAGTCAGAAAAAACTAAGAACCACTATTCCAGAGACATAAGAGAGTTAATGGACTTTCAGATAACATTCAACTTTTTCCCTAGGAGAATCAACACAATGTGACCTAGCTAAGTATTCCTGGAATGGAGATCTGTTGTGGGGCACCTGGGTGGTTCAGTGGGTTAAAGCCTCTGCCTTCAGCTCAGGTCATGATCCCAGGGTCCTGGGATCAAAGCCCCAGCATCAGGGTCTCTGCTCAGGGGAGAGCCTGCTTCCTCTTCTCTCTCTCTCTCTGCCTGCCTCACCGCCTACTTGTGATCTCTGTCTGTTAAATAAATAAATAAAATCTTAAAAAAAAAAATAGAGATCTGTTGGCACTTATTCAATTCTTAAAATTCATTCCACCTGCCAGTGACTTCATTTTTGTCCTCTTATGCTCTCTAAACTGAACTGCTACAAAGCCCTATCCTTCTTTTCCACTGCTAATCTCTACTTCTTCCTTTCTACCTATTCACAGGAAGCACTTTCATTTCCAAAGAGCAAACCCTTGATATTTCAGTTTGATGGTTACCATTACCATTATATATGATGAGTGTGGCAAATGGAAGCAGATATAAAGAATGACCAACAGATTTTTCTCCATATAACAGCAATTTTTACTCCATAAGCCAGTGTGTTAGATATTCTCAAAATCAATTATTAGGCAATGACTACTAACCAAAAACGTGAGTGGCCATCTTCATGAAGGATATGAAGGTAGAAGAGCAAATTTTTCTAGCTTACTAAAATGTTGCAAGACCATAGTTTAGTTCACAGTGTTTTAAAAAAAAAAAATCCTTATCTCTAGGAATTCTCTATGAAAAACCCTATTTTCTTCAGAAGAAAAATATGATACAATGAACCATTATTAGGCATTATTAGGCATTAATGTCTTACTTGAAATCAATTTCTATATTAATCAGTCACTTAGCAATATCCAAGCAAAAAAGAATAAGATCTAGAAAAACAATTTCCTTCTAGAAATTTCCTTCCTTCTCTCCATCTCTACTTCTTTCACTTCCTCTTTTACCTAAAATTTTGCTTACTGAGCTCTAAAATGTACCAGCTATTTTCTATGATTTTTTTTTTTTTTTAAGTAAGAACACATCCAAATCATTGATTTCCAGGAACTTTTTTTGGAGGTTGAGAAGTAAAGCAAAGATTACAGATAGAGGGAAGACTTCAGAAGTAAGGTGACATTTTGCCTTGGTCTTAGAAAATGGCAGAATTTTCAGGTGGCAGCAGGGTAAAGAATGTACCAGGTGAACAAAACAGCTAACAAATTCATAGTCAATTCTCTTATCTTGTGGACCCCTTGAAAGAATTTGACACTGTTTATCAGTCCTTCCCTTTCGAAACCCTTTGTTGGCTTCCTGGTCGCTGCTCTTCCTTTATTTGCCTGTTACATAACTGGTGGCTCCTTAGGGGTCTCATTATCTGTTTCCTCTTAAATGTTTGCCTGCAGCCCAGACCTCTCCCCTAAACCCTCATCTAGGATATCCAAATGTCCACACCACATCTCCATGTAGGTGCCTAATAGGCATCCTGAGCATAATTTTCCCCAAACTGAACAAATGTAAAGCCTTTAAGGAGAAAAAATGTTCATTACATTCAAGCAGCAGCAAGAAAGCCAGCTTTTTTGGAGCAAAATAAGTGAAGAGTGATGGCAGAGAAAGTCTGAGAGTGACCCTGAGGCATGATTTTCTCTACCCAGCCCATCCCTGCTTACATCTTCTTGATGACTGCATATTACTGCCAAATTTAAGAAATGGTAAAGTCAGGTTTCCACGTACTCAGGGAAAATGTTTGGAGATATCTTTGAGTCCCCAGTTTCTCTCCTACTCCTGTCCTCAAAACAAACATACAAACCAACAAACAAATCAAACAAAAAAATAAACAACAGCATTGGTTCTTCCTTTAAATTGTATGCAAAATCCACCATCACTAACCACTCCACTGTTAATACTTTGATCCAAGCCAAAATTATCTCTTGCCTGGATCACTAAAATAGCCTCTTAATTGGTCTCTGTTTCTATTCTGGTTCCTTGACACTCTGTCACCTTCATAGTGGTTTGAGAGATCTTTATACAGACAATGTCAATATTCCATCCAAAACCTTGTGGGACTTCACTCAAAAAGCCAAACTCATCGCCATATAAGGTCCTATATGCTTTAGCCTTGCTTAGGTCACTAATCTTACTGCCCACTCTTCTTCCTGTACCAACTCTGCTCTAATCTTTAGGACCTTCTTGCTGGTCCATGACATTCAAAACCTTGGAAATTATCATCCTCTTGGATTTTCTCCACATATCTTGTTTTCATTCAAGTCCCTCTAAAATGCATGACATCCTGCATTAGAGAATATTACCTGTATTTCTTTATTCTCTATCCCCTTTATCCTGTTTCATGTTTCCAAATAGCGCTATTGCCATCTGGCATATAGTTATAGTTATTTGTATATTGTCAGTAGTCCTATCACCTATAAGGTCCATCAGAACATGGATTATTCCATTCTCTGCTGTATCCAGGTCCTGGGTCTTTGCCCAGCTAATAATAGTTGCAGAAAAAAAATAGTCTCTGAATAAATCTTACCATTGTAGGCATGAAGTATAACATGAAATTATTTGAGCAGTATTGTAAAGTTTGGAAGCAGAGGGAAGGTCATACAAAGCATGTGAAGCTTTAGTCAGGCAAAGAAATCCATAGAGAGCTTTAGGTATCATGAAAATGCTGGTTCAGTGAAAGTGGAAAGTAACAGGGGTACAAATGTAAGGGAAATAAAAAAGGTATTGCTCATTTCAAGTTGTGCCCAACTTCACCACTAGCTGTTCTTATAAATAAATCTAGGCATCCATGATCATATGTAAGGGCAGGTATGCTGCCCCATCTTCTTTTCTTAATTTCTATTCACCAAAATTATTCCTTTATACTAGTGTGGAAGATGATAAATGGAAATATTTCCAAAACATGATTTTCATCCTAAGAAACTTAACTGAAGATTTACAATTGGCTTGCAATAAAATTAATAGAGGAGATTTATTGCCAAACCCCTTCTTCTGTATTATGTTAGGCTGGTTATGATGGCTCTAAGGTCTTTGAGCAATTTACTCTAAGTACCTCTTATTTTCCTATGGCTCATTTATTTCTACTATATCTTGCTTATGCTAGGAATAATTTGGTTTTCTTCCTTTGTACCTGCTGTTTCTTTCACAATTAAAGCAGTTTCTTTTCTCTGTCACATCCTGCCCTAGGCACCTTCTCTTTGGTAGGTATGCTGACATTCTTCCAAAATGTCCATAACAAATATATGATGCTATTATAGCCAATGGGTCAATTAATGTCAGAAAATTCTATTGATTTGATTTTTTTTTCATGTATGGATTGACATCATTAATTCTCATTCTTTTTTTTTTTTTTAAGATTTTATTTATTTATTTGAGAGAGAGAGAGCAGGAGTGACGGGGAGGGGTTAGAAGGAGAAGCAGACTCCCCACTGAGCAGGGAACCCGATGTGGGGCACAATCCCCGGACCCTGGGATCATGACCTGAGCCGAAGGCAGACACTTAACCGACTGAGCCACCCAGGTGCCCCTTAATTCTCATTCTTGAGAGCAAGATGTCGCTTTGAAAAAGGGGCAGTGAAGCCATATTTTATTTTTTTGTGATTAAAAAAAAAACCCTGAACTCTTTTGGTTATGTTCCACCTGCCAAGAACTAGACACACATTATGATATCTTCCAATCATAAACTGATTGAATGAGAAGAGGTCATTTAGACTAATCCTCTCACTTTAGCTATGAAGACACTGAGATGTGAAGTTACTTGTCCAGGGTTGTATTAAGAGAAACAAGATGACAAAAGGGTAGCTTCAGATATGATAGCAGATATGGAATCTTTCAGGGAACTAAGTTGCTCATAGTGTTTTCTGATAAGAATTAGGGGTGCCTGGCTGGCTCAGACAGAAGAACATGTAACTCTTGATCTCAGGGTTGTGAGTTTAAGCTCCATGTTTGATATAAAGATTACCAATAAAGATAAATAAAAACTTAAAAAAATAAGAATTAGAAAGTCACCTTAATTGGAAATACTATGTAATATATATATTTTGTTTATTTGTTTATTTGTTTATTTATTTATTTGACACAGAGAAAGAGAGCACAAGCAGGGGGAGCGGCAGGCAGAAGGAGAGGAAGAGGCAGGCTCCCTGCTGAGCAGGGAGCCTGATGTAGGGCTCCATCCCAGGACCCTGGGATCATGACCTGAGCCGAAGGTAGAGCTTAACAGACTGAGCCACCCAGGCATCCCTATATACATATTTATATATAAAGGTATAATGCTTGTATGTTTTCATTACTATATCATGTATTACTACATGTGTTTATGTGGTAGAAAACAGTAATACTAGTGCTATGTCTACACAGGCAAATGAAGAAGAGATTGCTGATCAATATATGACTATATCCCAAGTCACTGTTTTCAGACTTCCAGTTTACTGTGGCCTTTAGGCCTATTCTGCATCCTGTGTGTCAGTCTGCATGAAGGAGACTCCATGGATAAAATCTGTTTGTGTTAACATTTAAATTTAAGCATTTTATAAAAGGAAAACAGTTTTTTTTTTAAATTTTGTATTTACTCAAGTCTTTTTACAGATGTTGGAACTATAAACTGGAGTATAAACTGTTGAGGTTCAAATCTATCTATGTATAAAGCACTTTTATATTTAAGTATATTTAAGTATATATAAGTAGTCTATCCATGTGTAAAGCACTTTTATATTTAACTAATACTTTTTTTTTTTTAAAGCTTTTATTTATTTATTTGACAGAGAGAGATCACAAGTAGGCAGAGAGGCAAGCAGAGAGAGAGAGGAAGGGAAGCAGAGAGCCCCATTCGGGGCTCGATCCCAGAACCCTGGGATCATGACCTGAGCTGAAGGCAGAGGCTTTAACCCACTGAGCCACCCAGGTGCACCTTTAACTAATACTTAAGTGTTAAGTATTTATATTAAGTAGTCTTTTATATTTAAGTAGTCATATTCAAACTGTCTCAAGTTTTAATTTTTAGTGCATATACCTATAAACTCTATTTGCAACTTTAATGATGCTCATTTGCATTTCAAAATGACAAGACAAAATACCCTAAATTTAGTTTATACCCAAATTTAGATATACTTTTGTTTGAAGATCAAAGGACTGACAAAATGATCCATGATTCTTCAGGTAGTGTAATGTCCTTTGTGAACAAATTTCATTCTAAAATGGAAACAAAGGGTATGAAATGGAAAATCTCAGACACACACCCTCAGAAGAACAGAACTTAAAAACTGAGAGAATGATTTTTCTTAAATGCCTGATTTATAGCAAATGGAAACTTGTCTCTTGGTCAACGAACATCCACCAGCAATTTCTGTCCATCCTTAAGGCAATGGACTTACTGCTTGTACTCTGGCTGGGCTTCCTTGGTTTTTGTACTCCTTGCCCTTAATTACAGCTTGCCTTAAACCTTCAATGGACTCACTGTAGCTTGCTCCCAGCCTGTGTTTTTGGAGCTGCAACTCCTTTGTTATTTCTGAATAAACTCTGTTTCTGGTAATTCATTCTTGCTTCAATTTAACTGTATATTTAGGTTGACATCTTATTTCTTGGTATAAGTTCATGAATCTTATAAGAAAAAAGTCTCGCTGATGTGGACTGTGTTGACTTCAAAACACATTTGAAAATGTTTTAAAAATTGTTTTCTGGAAGTAAAATGGAATACTATGTGAAGAATAATCATACAACTTGGAATCAACATATATTAGTCTCTGCAGGAGTCACAAGAAAGCATCTCAGTGTAACTAATATAAGTAATTAAAAATTATTTCTAATATATACCTCCTTCAATCCTTATTCCCTCCTATGAATCACTTTATTCTCAGACCAGTTCTGGTCTTTCTTTTTCTCTCAACTTTTCATCATCACTTTTCCTGATTTTGTATTCCAAAAGACCAGAGATTATATGCACAGATAAAACCCTCCTAATGGAGATAGGGAAAGGATAGGGACTAAAATCAAGGGATATGGAGTAGAAAGTCATAGCCATTAGTCAATTATTCCCCTTCTGTCAAGTGGATTTGCAAATGCTTGAATTATTATGCAAAGGATGAGCTAATAGACCTCAAATGGTATGTAAGGAAAGATTGTAACGTCACTTATAGATTTGCTAATTTGTCCCAGAATGGCAATACTTTACATGAATGAGTCAAATTCCAGAAAAAAGATTTCAATTGACCAAATACAGTAATGAAAAAATATAATAAGGACTCCTGGGTGGCTCAGTTGGTTAAGCGGCTGCCTTCCGCTCAGGTCATGATCCCAGCGTTCTGGGATCGAGTCCCACATCGGGCTCCTTGCTCAGCAGGGAGCCTGCTTCTTCCTCTGCCTCTGCCTGCCACTCTGCCTGTACTCGCTCTCGCTCTCTCTCTCTCTAACAAATAAATAAATAAAATCTTTAAAAAAATATATAATAAATAACTATACAGTTTGGGAACATGATATCAACAATTAGACCATTGAACCTATGGCGGGAATATGATTTGACCAGGGTAATTTAAATGGATAAGAAAATGTAACTCTTTTTTATTGGCCAATGGCATGATGTGATTGGCAGTACACTGTGACCAGGAAAAATAAAAGAAAGGAAGGAGAGATGGCTGTGAGATGGGATCCTCTATCACAAACTGTTTAGGTATTGTGCCCAGTTCTGTGAAAACATGAGCACACTCAGTAGAGAGGTACTAAGATGTTGACTTGACTAGAAACCATGACAAATTAGAAAGCATGGCATATAAAAAGAGAAGACATGAAGGAGAGATTTAATAGCTGTTTTCAAAATTATATCTAAAGTTGCATCAGATGGAACTCAAAATAAATATATTTTCTATGGCTTTCATGATATAGAACTAGAGTCAATTAAAGAGAGAGCATGATTCAAATGGAGGAGGCATTTTCTATTTTCAGATACTCTAACAAGGAAAGATGTACATCAAGGAGTACTGAGTACCAGACACTTAATGAGAATGTTCAGTAAAGAGAAATAAGGTTGGGGGAGGAAAAACCTGAAAGACTAACAGTCTCTCCTATTCTTGAGAATTTTAGATTAAGCACACTAATATGATCACATAGAATAAAATGTTCTTTATTCTAAATAGAATTTCTCTTAAAAAATGTGCATTTTTCAAAGAATTCAAAATTTTAAAATTTCATCTCTATGAGATAAACATATCTATCCAATTTATGCCATAGATATCTAAATGTATCATAACTGAAAATATAAGCATAGCAACAAAAATAGTAACAAAATTTATTATATATGGAGTCCTCAATAAATGTACATCAGGCACTAAGCACTTTACATCCATTTCCTTCATTAACCCCAACAACCTGTCAGGTAGGTAAGGATTAATGAATTTGACAGGGCCCAAAGCTGGTAAGTAGCCAGGCTAGAATTTCAACTCAGGTTTGTCCAAATTTAATCACTACAGCTATTATATTATTGTTATTCCCTGTTCCATAATGCTTCTTTAAGTGAAACATGAATAAATGGAGCATGGAAGCCAATATTATAAAGAAGAGAACTTGTTATACTACCCAGATATCCCCAGGTACAGACCTGCAATTCATAAATTTTCAAAAGTCACTCAGTAACAATGTGGACACCTGTCTTTAAATAAGCCTCACAAGTGAACCAAATGGGCATCTTATGATATAAAAGTCAATTCCTAAGATATTACCTCCTAAGCTTAATGCTATCAATGCTCATACGAAAAATCAGGAATAATTTAGTACAATTCCCCAATGAGGTAAACTAGTTCATTGTAATTCATAAATATAGAAAGGCTTCTACATCTTTTAGACAAAACTAGTTGTTTCTCTGCATCCCTAGGAAGGAAGCTAGTCATGCCATAAAAATATCTTTGTGGGGGCACCTGGGCTCAGTGGGTTAAGCCTCTGCCTTCTACTCAGGTCAGGATCTCAGGGTCCTGGGATCTAGCCCTGCATCTGCCTCTCTGCTCAGCAGGGAGCCTGCTTCCCCCTCCCTTTCTGCCTACTTGTGATCTCTGTCAAATAAATAAACAAAATCTGAAAAAAATATATCTTTTTTAAAAAAAATTTTTTTTTAAGATTTTATTCATTTATTAGTTAGAGAGAGAGAGAGAGCGAGCACAGGCAGACAGAGAGGCAGGCAGAGGCAGAGGGAGAAGCAGGCTCCCTGCGGAGCAAGGAGCCCAATGTGGGACTTGATCCTAGGACCCTGGGATCATGACCTGAGCCGAAGGCAGCTGCTTAACCAACTGAGCCACTCAGGCTTCCCTTTATTGAACTTTTTTAGAGGCTTCTTAAAACTAATTCTCTATAGGATAAGGGGCAAAGTGAAAGTGGAGTACTTTTGCAATTTTCTGCTTCTTAAAAGAAATTCTTAAAGAAAGGAAGAAATTCTTGTTGAGCTTTCAGTAAGGTATAAGGGGCAGTGATTGTGTTAAACTAGATTTTTCTTTGAATTAAACCCTAACTAAAAGAGTAAAAACAGAGATGATGATAGCATGTAGACTGAACATAACACAGCCATTTAGCAAGGCTTCATCTACAGTAATTTTTCATGTATCCAGAAAGTAATTAATAATCTGAAGTGTCAAAAATATAATTGAGAAAGTCAGAGTAACAACAACAAACCAGCAAAATGTAGGCTCAAAAATCTGCACCCCATGGCTGAGTCACTCTACCTAAGTAAGCCTATCAGGTCCTCCTTAGATCCCTTTATGCCTTGAATACTGATTCAGAGAAATTTATAAGACAGAGAAGTATTGCTATAGGCAGTCAAATCAATAGTCTAAAATCAAGAAGGAAGAGAAAAATATCATTCAATTGTCTTCAAGAACTTAAAACATTCATTTTGACATAACGTATTTTTTGAACAATAAATCCATATTGGCTAATGTGATTTTCCCTGGTCTCCCCACCTCCCCAGAGCAGAGAGAGAGGCTCAAGACAACATTTCAAATTAAGCCTTCTCCGTCCCGGGACTGGAAGACAGGTTGTTGATTCACTTCAGTGATGCTGCTTTTTGGCACTGTGAAAGCTGTCTGTGCATTAGCCAGTACACGAATAAGCTGTGAGAAAAAACATCCACCATGTCTAAAGCACCCACCCACAGCCAGAGAGAAGAACAAGAAGAACATTCAGAACAAACATATCACAAAATTGAGCTGTAGGAAGCAAAAGATAACAACTGGAACAAAAAAGTAGTCAGGCCAGTGGATGTCTAAACAGCACAAAGAAACATCTTAGAATTATAATACCTGAATTTGGCAAAAGCAATCAGTAGGTGAACAGAAAGCCAATGTGTTAAGAACTGGTAACAAGGACAAAAATAATTCAAAATAAACTTTCCAAAAATTAAAACAACTGTCACTGCAAACACATAGAGATGGATGGATAGAGCTCTGATACAGTGATATTTAAATGAGTAAGTTCAAAGCTTGACTCTGATACAAGAAAGCAAATGGCTTCATTTCTTCATCTGAAAATGGAAACTGTATCTACTCTGTCTACACTATAGAGTAGTTGGGAGAATCATATGAAGACATCTCAAAATGCTTTGAAATTTGCAAACTGTTAAAAAAAAATGTGATGATGATGATGATGACGAAAATATGCCACACAGATGGACAGAGCTCCTCGTCGAAAAAAAAACGCTCTCTGGAAAGTTGAGTTCTGCGGTGGTATGAACGTAAAGCCAAGTTGGTGATTTTACTTATGTAGTTATCAGCCATAAATACCACAACACATTTGAATAGAAATGAAATATCTTACAAAGCAGGGGGAAATAAGCTTTAACAGTTTTCTTTCATGATTGGGTGTTCATGTTAGAGTCAGGGCCATACGTCAAAAAATTTTTTTTGTAATTCAAAGTTAGAAAATATTATTCCAGGAAATGAAAGATGAAGAGGAATTTTTCTAAGAAATAAATGTGTTGGGAAATGATACTTTTTTTTTCTTTCTTAAGAATGTGTTTCTTGGATGTGAGAAATTCTGTCAGGAAAAAGAAATATTTTAAATTTGAACTTTCCTTGATATAGCTTCTGTTTTGGGTCACAATAAATGGAAAAAAGGTCACATGATTATTCCCTATTCCTTTCTCCTTCAATTGCAATTGATTTTTGTTAGTAACCATGAGCATCAGAAAAAGAGTTTCTGTTTCTGTTAATGAACAGAGGTGTGCAGGTGCATATGATATGTTCATATGAACCAGGGCTCTAAAGTGTGCCGATTCTCCCCAATTTTCTACAATATTTTCTGTTTCTTATCATTATGACTAAATAACGATGGCAAAACTAATGATGCCATTACCCTGTAATTGGGAATTGAGGCTGTTTAGCAATGATAAAGCATGCACTGAGCAGAGTTAATGGGCCAACCAGGCAGCCCCACCGGGTAGCTAGTCCACAAAGCAAGAAGACTGAACATTTGCAAGGTAGGATGTTGTTCATAAAAGGCAGTGAGCATCAGGAAATGTTTCTTCCTCATTATTGTCTACTGCTCTATCAGCCTAGGGAAAGTTAAGAGAGCTCAAATGAAAATTTGAGGTGATTCTTGATATAAAATATACAGAGCCCTTTTCTTCATGATTCAATCATTTACAAATATCTCACTGAAATTACTTTCGATAAAATAATTCATTGTTTTAATCTAACCATATTCCACACCTTTTACTTCCTAATTTGCATGGGGATGATGTTATAGATTTTAGGGTCTTAAGGCATATGTACTTGTCTATGATACTTGTTCAAGCACAGTCCCTGGAACATAGTAGGTTAGCTATTGGTTCAACTAATATAATATAATATAAATATATATACACGTATGTGTATATATACATATACACATACGTATATACACATATATATGTATATGTATATACATACACGTATGTGTGTATATATATGTATATACATATATATATATATAGGCAAAGTTTATACCTATGCTCAGGAATATACCATTGCTCAATTTAGTGCAAGGAAACTGAAATTCTTGGGGATTTTAACATTAAAAATATGTTTTCCCCACAACAGACAGGTTATAAGGAAAGTAGGATTCTGTTGGTTCAGAAATTAGGACTGGGAGCCATAGAGAAAAAAAGCACATACAGTGTAGCTTACCCCTGAAACTCTCCCCATGATTCTGATGAAGTAATAGTAGGAAGCATTCCCCAAGGGGCCATTGCCTTTTTACAAACAAGATGTGTTCTGTAATTATTTTTTCCACCCAGGTTAAGCGAAAAGTGAAATGTCACTAGCATTATTGAAACAATGCCTCCCATTTAGTAATAATAATTATTACTTTTCGATGCCAGACATTATGCTAAACACTCTAGTTGAATTATTTTATTTATTTCTCACAATAATCCTGTGAGGGGAGCTTGATTAGCTTCCCCATTTTTCAATTTGGAAACATAGGGCTTAGAGAGGTAAAGTTAATGTGTCCAGAGATACACTGTCAGAAATGAAAAAAAAAAAAAAAAAGAAAGAAAGAAAAGAGAAGCCTGACTCAATTCCATGGTCTTCCCATTTGACCATATCATAGCACATCATGCGAAGTGCTTTCCGTGCATTGTCTCAAGTGAGCCACTCAATGTTTCTTCAGTTAGGTTGACTGGTGCTTTAAGCTCCATTTTACAGATGGAGGTTTAAAGAAGTAAATAACTTGCCTATGATTTGAACAACTATCAAATCCCAAAGCAGGTCACACAATCCATCTTTTCTCTCTCAGAAGCCAGTGTTCCAGGATGTAAAGTGCATTACATAACTCCTACACAATCCTCGGGTCAAGCCTTTAGCACTAAATGTTACAGGAAAGGTCTTCATACATGAAAGCTCTAAATGCCAGAATGGACATACTCACCTTTGTGTCATTCTTTCCTTCCAGTAAGAGAGGATGATACAGCCTGGGCCCAAGGCTACCTCTCTTGTATCTTTCAATCTCTTCACTTGGTCCTTCTTGCACTCTCTTCCCACACACATCTGAGTCTATGCATTCATTTTTTTCAGGTCATTTTAAGGTAGATCTGTTATCAGGGCTTCTAATTTTACAGAATGTGAAAGGACATTCTGCTCTCATTTATACCCACCAGAATGGTTGCTCTTTATCCTATAATCCCTGGGAGGCACCTCTCTGTGGTTTGGGGTTTCAGACATTAGAGGAAGCAGCTGTGAATACAGTAACATTCACCCAGTTGCTACTGTCACTCTAATAACCACAGAAGCAAGCTGCACCACATGCTACAGAAGTAGAGAGTCATAGCACAGATCCTGGGGACCCTAGGGGAACATGCAGCAGCCAGGGACAACCCTATTAGCCTTCTCCAAATTTCATTCAAATTTTTTAAATTTTATTTTTTTATTTCACTCAGAATTGCGTAAATTAAAATAGTATGCCCCATACTCCTCCAGAAATAATTCAGCCAAATGGTATAGGTCAACACAAAACTTCTGACTAAACGTGTCTCTATCCAGGGAGGAAATTCAAATATATTTCCCCTCCATTGGATTTTCCAGGATTTAAAAATATTTTGGCCTCTATTATAGACATGTGTTGACACATTCTTGGCATGTAAATAAAGAAACAGTGAGAGTATAATCAAGCACACATGGATGTGTATGTTTGAGGCGGGGCATATAGATACCACATAGGAGATTTTATTATAATTCTTCTTAACCTAGGAACCTTTACAGATGGAGACCTGACTGAGATTCCCAAGGAAGTATCACAGATTATGACAGTAATACGCACAGCCCCAGGTCCACATAGAAAAAGTCAAGTCAAGTGTTGGCAAGGGGAAGCCTAAAAAGTGACAGATCCAAGGAACTTGGTTCCTTTTGTTACTTACTTTTTTCTTCCTTCCTCCCTTTTTCCCTCTTTTCTCCTGCATTTTCCTTTTTGAGCTAACAGTGATTAGGAAGTTTCTGTCTCCTTTACCTCTGTTGCTTGATGAGAAAAGTTCATTTAAGAATGCCTTTATAATTTTTTTCTTATAAACATATTTTTCCCTACTCTCTTTTAATAAACTACATCACAGAATCCTGATTATAGGTTACTATTCAGAATACCATGGAGACTTAGTTCCAACCATTCATGTGTCCCTCAAACCATTGATTAATTACCTACTATATTCTGAGTAGTTGCTAAGCATTGAATAATGATTTTCGAACAAACATAACTGACAGTCAATAACAGAAACTTATTTTTGTGCTTCTTTTCACTTACATATTCCAGAAGCAATCATTGATTTATATTCTAGAGAGCACTGATATCATTTTATTAAGATATGCCATTCCAAAAGGAGTTGTCTTGTCATTATGTCTTGTGATCTATATTCCAGTTGAAGGAATACTCTGAGTCTGCCATCTTATTACAATGTTTTGCTGAAAGAAAAAAAAAAAACACACTAATTTAACAAGAACCTTGCTATTAGGAAGTGTTCAGTTTAGAGCCGATATTACCATCCGGATATGCTCTTTACTCATTGTCTGACTTATTACAAGTAAAATGTGATATGAAGTTTAATAATCTTTTTTCAATGGTAATTTACAGTGATAATCTTATTTGGGTATTGAAACAATTTTTTAAACTAGGGAAGGAAGTTTTCATTAGTGGCAATAATAATGGTGTTAGTAATAGAAAATGGAAGCAAGAGGAAGAGAACTTGCACAAACTTTCACCTCCACAACTACCCCCACACCCAATGTGAGCAACTATACCTACCTTCTCTGCTTCCATTCCTCTTACCGAAGGTACATTGTCCATAGTCCTAAGACCAATCCTCAACATGTGTACAAGGCGCCAATCCTTTTCATCTACTCAAAACCATCACTCCAGCAAATCTTCTTCCTCTCTAATTATCACTATTGTCCTCTCTCTATTGAATCATGCCAATAAGTGTATAAATGCTGTGTTGTTGCTGAATAAGCTTCCCCTGTTCTTGATACTGCCGTTTTATTTGCTGTCATACAGCTTTTTGAAATAGTTTATATATTCTGGCTCAATAAGATTCTTACCCTTACTACCCATTCCCTTACCCAAAGTTGGCTAGTTATGATAGCTGTGATTTACTATGAATAAACCCAAAGTCAACTCTGAGCCATCTTATTGATCCAGCAGCAACATGTGCCACAATGGAGATCCTTCTTCCCAGAAATACTTCTTTCTTTTGATATACTAAATCTCTCTTTCTTCCTCTGCTTCCCCATCCCTTCCTCTTCTTCCTCCTCCTCCTCTACTCCTTCTCCCTCATTGGCAGCTCCTTTTTAATTTTTTTTAGGTAGGCTCCATACCCAACATGGGGCTTGAACTCACAACCCTGAGATCAAGAGCCGTACGCTCTGCCAACTGAGCCAGCCAGATGCCCCGTCATTGGCAGCTCTTTCTAAATATTTTTCTCTTTTTCCTGACCTCTTAATGGTGGATTCCACAAAGAATCATTTCTTGGACTTCTCTCTGTATTCCCGTTGTGACCTCATACAGTCTGAAGGCATTAAACACTATTTGTATGTTAACTATTAACAAATGTACAAGTACAGCCTGGATTTCACTGCTGAATTCCAGATTTCTTCATTCCTCCACTTACTTGATTCTTCTTGGATGCTAATATATACCTCAAGCCAAATATACTCACATCTGAGTCTCCAATCTTTCCCTTAATACCTTCTTCAGCCATATCATAGCTAATGACAAGTCAATCTTTGCAGGAACCTCCTAAATTGAGTCACTCTTGATACATATCTTTTTGTCACACTAAATAGTCCATCATTATTTTGCTGGTCCTACATATCCAAAGTCAAATATTTTTCCCCACTGCTAACAATATCAACTCTCCATTACACTATTGTAACCATTATCTCTGCTTCTACTCTTGATCATCTTTCACTGTTTTCAGTTTTTTCCAAACACAACAATCATTTGTGTATCATAAATACCAATGACTCCTTTTATTCAGTCACAGTAAAACCCAAATCCTTGAAGTAGCCACTAAATCATAAAATAATCTGTTTCCTCCCCTCCTCTGTTACCTCTCTAACCTCTTCTAATATTACTTTCCCCATGTTCATTCCACTCCAACCGCATTTTTCTCTTCTTTGTACCTCTGGCCCAGAAGACATATTTCTATCATAGTACTGGCTAATCCATCACACTGGAATAGACTTCCCACAGATATCAACAGTATAGAAAGCTCATTTCCTCACTTCTTTTTAAAATAAAATTTATATCTGAGAACAGTTTAAGGTTTACAGACAAATTGTGAAGATAGCACAGAGAGTTCCCATATACCCACACTCATTTTCTCCTACTAACGTCTTACATTAGTGTGATATATTTGGCACAATTAATGAACAATTAATTACAGTATAATGAACTCAAACCCATTCTTTATCCGGATTTCCTTAGTTTTTACCTAATGACCATTTTCTTTTCTAGGCTCTCATCTGCAATACCACATACATTTACTTGTCTTGTCCACTTAGGTTCCTCTTGGTTCTGACAATTCCTCAGACATTACTTGTTTTTGATGACCTTGACAGTCCTAAGAATTTTATATGTGTAGGGAGTCCCTCTACTGGGATTTGTCTGATGCTTTTCTTATGATCTAATTTGTATTATGGGTTTTTGAGAGGAAGACCATAGAGGTAAAGTGCCATTTTCTTCATATCATATCAAGGGTATATATCCTCAACACAACTCATCATAATTGATGTTCACTTTGATCACCAGGCTGAGATAATAATTTTCAGATTTCCCCACTGTAAAGTTACTCTATTTTATCCCCTATTTGGTACTGTGCTCTCTAAGTCACTACACAGTACACACTTAATAAGTGGGGAATTATACTGTACCTCCTTGAGGTCAAGTATTTCCACAAATCCTTTGCATGGGAGATTCTTTTGCACAGGATATTTGCCTCCTCTCCCTCATCCATTTATTTATAACAGTATGGACTCACGGATATTTACCTTCTGCTTTGGATTATAATTCAATATTATTTGGTTTGTTAAACAAATTGTTCCAGCTTTGTCCATTGAGAGGTCTTCCAGTTGGCTCCTACATTGCTTTTATAAGCTCCCTGTTTGTGTTTATATATACATGTATGTGTGCATTTTGAGTAATTCTTTGCTTTCTGGGACTACAAGACACCTCAGTCTCATCTTCTATATATTCTGTCCCAATTCCACAATCACCCATTTTTCCAAGGAGCTCTGGTTCCTTTCATTAGAGAATCATATAGAAACCAAAAAATGGGTGCTAGGTATATTCACTGTTGCCAAGAGGAGTGATTACTTCTATACTTTTTCAGCTGACAGAGGAAGGAAACACATGTCTGTATATTAAATTGTGTATATGTAGATATTTGTATATTTAACCATCTCTGTCTATAATAAGATGGATTAACTTCTGGCATGGCAACAAGAGGAGAATTGCTGACCTGTTCCATAGTGAAACTAGAAGCAAAAAAAACCCCCAAAACAACAACAACAACAACAACAAAACCCACAAAACTCTCTCAAAAGAGTCCTAAGGGCAAATAGCAAATAAAGAAACATCTTTTTAAGGAACCCTATTAAAATCTAGTAAAAGGGGCACCTGGGTGGCTCAGTGGGTTAAAGCCTCTGCCTTCGGCTCAGGTCATGATCTCAGGGTCCTGGGATCGAGCCACATATCGGGCTCTTTGCTCAGCGGGGAGCCTGCTTCCTCCTCTCTCTCTGCCTGCCTCTCTGCCTACTTGTGATCTCTGTCTGTCAAATAAATAAATAAATCTTAAAAAAAAAATCTAGTAAGAAAGTTGAGTCTGGAATATTTGGACCAAGAATGTTACTTGTACCCTTTGTAGCTCAGCAACATAGAGATGCCACTCTAACTGTAGCAAACTTTCCTCCTAGCAAATCTCCTAGCAAACTTTCGCAAAACTTCAGCATTTCTCATCCTGCCCCAGGTTCCTGTTGCTGAGGCTAAGTCTCAGGAATTACAAACAAAAAGTGGGTGTTCACTTGTTTTGTGAAGTCTCACTCAAGGAATGAAGGCTCTGTCTTGGGTACAGCGCACTGAGAATACCCCGATCCCCTTTGTCTTGGCTCATGAGATAGAGATTCCATGCAAAGAGAAGCAAGCCAAAAAGATCTCAGTTGCTGCTTCCCACCACTCCACCTAGTGCTCAGTGACTAGAGTGTGGGTGTCTCTAGGAAGAAATTTGCCATCGTTCCCATCACTGGCTTTAGAGCCCTAGCTCAGATTTTGCCTGGGTAAAGAAGCAGATCTTAATACAGAAAGCTTTTATGTTCTCAAAGGAACAGACTTCATTTGCAATAGAGTGTGGGGAAGTTTAAGGATGCAGGCATTCTCAAGAACATTAGAGGTTGTGATGAAAGGAAATTAGGAAGAAATGTGTAGATTTAATGCAGATATAGCCTAGACTATAGTCTGGCTAATTTGCAAGGAAGAACCAGCAAATGAGAGAGTTGAGAGGGGCCCTCCTAGGGTCAGAAAAATTATAATGCACAGGCCCCAGAAATTATTCCTTCAAAGGAGACACAATTTAATTATATCCATTTATAGAGCAATTTATATTCCAGAAAATCGTTGAAACTGTAGAGCAAACCAATGCCCAGTTAGTGGAGATTCACAGCTGGGTGTGGTCAGGGAAAGAGAGCACTACCCAAACCACTGTTATCCTAGGATGACTGTAGGCACACCCAGAACTACACATCACAGGCTTACAATTGTATATTCCTGAGGTGAAGAGTTAGACTTCACTAAAATCATCCAGGCAGTCATTAAAAATAGATAAGCATATTATAACAAGCCAAGGACCTTGGCATGGACAGTGGGTGTGGGAGGGAGGAGAGAACCAACAACAAGTTACTACAATATATTGTCTAAAAATTCCAATTTCCAACAAAAATTTATGAGACATGCACAGAAACAGGGAAGTATGCTTTTTACATTTGAAAAGAAATTTTTAAAAAAGCAGACAATACAAACTGTCTGTGAGATTGACCAGATATAAGATTTAACAGAAAAAGCCTTCAATATAATCATTATAAGTATGTTGACAGAACTAAGGGCAAGCAGATGTAAAAGAAGATATAATTGATGATTTATATCAATAAAGATAGAAATTGGGGCTCCTGGGTGGCTCAGTGGGTTAAAGCCTCTGCTTTCAGCTCAGTTCAGATCTCAGGGTCCTGGGATCGAGCCCTGCATCGGCCTCTCTGATCGGCAGGGAGACTGCTTCCCCCCCCCTCTCTCTCTGCTTGCCTCTCTGACTACTTGTGATCTTTCTCTGTCAAATAAATAAATAAATAAAATCTTAAAAAAAAAGATAGAAATTATGAAAAGCTTCACATGGAACTTGTGAAGTTGAAAAGTGTAACTCAAATTTTTAAAAAATCACTAGAGAAGCTCTACAATAGATTGGAACAGACAGAAGAAAGTATTAGTGAACTCAAAAATAGGTCAAAAGAGATTATGTAAGATTAGGCAAACTAAAGTGCAGAAGGAAAAATAATAAAGAAAAGTGAACAGAATCCCAAAGGGAACACTATTAAGTACACAGACATATGCATAATAGAAATAGAGGTAGAGGAGAAAGAAATATAGGCAGAAAATGGTAATAAAAAATAATGAGTAAAAACTTCTAAAATGTGTTGAAAAACAGTAAACAACACATCAAGGAAAACTCAACAGACTCTAAGTAGAATAAATTTAAAAATATAGACAAACAAACACATCATAGTAAAAATGTCAATTGTCAGAGACAAGAGGAAAATGTTGAAACCAGCAAGAGAAAAATAACATCACTTACAAGGGGACCCCAGTAAAATTAACAGCTAACTTCTCAGCAGAAACAATGAAGCCATCAGGCAGTGGAATAATATGCTGAAAGTACTTAGAGATAAAAACTGTCAATCAGGAATCCTATATCCAGCAAAACTATCTTTAAAAAAAAAGGAAGGTGAAATAGACTTTACCAGATAAATAGAAACTTCAAGAATGTGTTGCTACCAGAAGTACCTTACAATAAATACTAAAGAAAGCTCTTAGGACTGAAATTGTTTCTAGATAATAAACCAAATCTACATGAAAAAAGAACATTATTTAAGTAATTATATGATTATGAAAGACAGTATAAAAACATATCTTCCTTCGCTGATTTCAAAAAACTTTTGGGGCATCCGGGTGGCTCAGTGGGTTAAAAAACTTTTGGGTCAAATGTACATATACAGTACATGTATATGTTCTGGTCATATAAAACACAGAAATGCAATCTGGACAGCACTTAAGATGGTGGAGGAGTATGGAGACCCTAGGCTTGCCTCATCCCTCAAACACAGATAGATAAATATCAAATGATTTTGAACACCCAAGAAATTGATTTGAGGACTGAGAGAGTATGCACAACCAGAGCTGAAACAAACAAACAAACAAGCAGAGAAACAAAAAACCAAAAAAATAAGCAACTACAACAACAAAATGCCACCTTGTGGAAGGTAGGAACTGTGGAGGTTGATTTGGGGAAGAAGAGCTATGGGTGCTGCAGTGAGAAGGAGGCCCTGATCACAGAGAGAGGAACCAGAGAGAAAGAAAAAGAGAGAGGGAAAGAGTGGAAATACATCCAGGGAATTGCACAAGAAAAACTCTCCTCAACACCACTGATGGGGAAAAGGAGAGGGGTGGACTATCATACATCTTTATAAATAGTAGAGTGCAGAGTCTGTAAGTTTTGCATCACCAGGGTCATTCCTGTCAGACTTAGCAGTGCTCCAGTGGGAAAGCAGGGCAGAGACTCGGGAGCAGAAAGTGTGGTCTGAGGATCCCCTGGGTCACATGGGGAGAGGCAGTTCCCCTGCTTAGAGTGCATTTGGGAGGGGGTTGTGACCTCTCTGGGGATAAGGGACTTGGCAGGCACCAATGAGTGGCCCCACTAACTAGCATAGGAGGCACTGGTTGAGGGCAATGAGTCTTAGTACTGGCTTTCTGCTGTGCTTTGACAGATTTTTAAAGAAGAGTCAATACCTATTCTTCTCAAACAGTTCCAAAAAATGGAATGAAATGGAAGAAATGGAAGAGTTTCCATTAAACCAGATAAAGACCCCATGAAAAAGGAGAATTATAGGCCCAAATCCTTGATAAACATGGGTGGAAAAATTCTCAACAAGATATTACCAAATTGAATCCAACACCACATTAAAACAATTATTAACCATGATCAAGTAGGATTTATTCCTGGGCTGCAGTGGTAGTTCAATATGCAATAAATCATCCAATGTTACATACCACATTAATAAAAGAAAGCTAAGAACCATGTGATCCTCTCAATTGATGCATAAAAAGCATTTTACAAAATACAGCATCCATTCTTGATAAATCCCCTCAACAAACTAGGGATAGATACAATATACCTCAACATCATAAAGACTGTATACAAAAGATCCACAGCTAATATCATCCTCAGTGGGAAAAACTGAAAGCATTTCCTACATGGTCAGGAATAAGACAGGGATGTCCACTCTCACCATCATTATTTAACACAGTACTGGAAGTCTTAGCCTCAGTAATCAGATAAGAAAAAGAAATAAGGGTGCCGGGTGGCTCAGTTGGTTAAGTGACTGCCTTCAGCTTAGGTCATGATCCTGGAGTCCCGGGATTAAGTCCCACATTGGGCTCCCGGCTCCTCGGGGAGTCTGCTTCTCCCTCTGAACTCCTCACTCATGCTCTCTCTCACTGTCTCTCTCTCAAATAAATAAATAAAATATAAAAAAAAAGAAAAAGAAATAAAAGACATTCAAATCAGCAAGGAAGTCAAATTTTTACTATTTGCAGATGATATGATACTCTATGTAGAAAACCAGAAAGAATTCACCAAAAAATTGCTAGAACTAATACATGAATCCAGCAATGTCACAAGATATAAAAACCAATGTACAGAAATCTGTTCCATTTCTATACAAAAATAATGAAGCAGCAGAAAAAAAATCAAGGAATTGATCCCATTTACAATTGCACCAAAACCACGAGATACCAAGGAATAAACATAACCAGAGAGGTAAAAGATCTGTACTCTGAAAATTGTAAAACATTTATGAAAGAAATGGAAGAAGACACAAATAGAAAAACTTTCCATGTTCATGGACTAGAAGAACAAACATAGTTAAAGTGTCTATACTGTTTATACTACCTACAGCAATCTACATATTTCATGCAATCCCTATCAAAATACCAACAGCAATATCCAGAGAGCTAGAACAAACAATCCTAAAATCACAAAAGACCCCAAATTGCCAAAGCAATCCTAAAAAAGGAGAGCAAAGGTGGAGGCATCATGATTCTGGACTTCAAGTTCTATTACAAAGCTGTAATCTTCAAGACAGCATGGTACTGGCACAAAAACAGACATAGATCAATGGAACAGAATAGAAAACCTAGAAATGGATCCACAATTATATAGTCAATTAATCTTCAACAAAGCAGGAAAGGATATCCACTGGAAAAAAAAGACAATCTCTTTAACAAATGGTGCTGGGAAAACAAGACAAGTACATTCAGAAGAATGAAACCAGACCATTTTCTTATACCATACACAACAATAAATTCAAAATGGATGAAAGATCTAAATGTGAGACAGGAAACCATCAAAATCCTAGAGGAGAACACAGGCAGCAACCTCTTTGACCTTAGCTGTAGTAATTTCTTACTAGACAAGTCACTAGAGGCAAGGGAAACTAAAGAAAAGATGAACAACTGAGACTTCATCAAGATAAAAAACTTTTGCACAAAGAAGGAAACAATTAACAAAACTAAAAAGCAACCTTTGGGATGGGAGAAGGTATTTGCAAATAACATATCTGACTAAGGGTTAATATCTAAAATATATAAAGAACTTATCAAATTTTATACCCCCAAACCAAATAATACAGTTAAGAAATGGGCAGAAGACATGAATAGACATTTTTCCAGAGAAGACATCCAGATGGTTAGCAGACACATGAAAAGATGCTCAACATCACTCATCATCAGGGTAATACAAACCAAAGCTATGAGATACCACCTCATCCCTGTCAGAATGGCTAAAATTAGCAACACATGCAACAACAGGTGTTGGTGTGGATGCAGAGAAAGGGGAACTCCCTTGCACTATTGGTGGGAATGCAAACTGGAGCAGCCAGTCTGGGAAACATTATGGAGGTTTCTCAAAAAGTTAAAAATAGAACTACCCTACATTCTAGCACTTGCTCTGCTAGGTATTTACCCAAAGGATACAAAAATACAGATTCAAAGTGGTACATGCACACAGAAACTTATAGCAATATTATCAACAATAGCTGAACTATGGAAAGAACCCAAACGTCTATTGACTGATGACTGGATAAAGAAGATGTGGTACATACATGCAATGGAATATTACTCAGTCACCAAAAATAATGAAAT